>MU767556.1:2629-28422 GCA_026770625.1 Nicotiana glauca | reverse complement strand
ATATATATATATATATATATATATATATATATATATATATATATATATATATTACATAAAGGTCTTAATCTATTGGGCTAGCCCATTTAATTAGACTACAAGTGATGAACCTACTTTATTAAGCCCAAGATGACATCTTCCTAGAGTCCTAGTTTGGTGCCACGTGTCAAATGACGTGGCACACCAAGTCAAACAGAAGAGCTAATGGGATCATGCCACGTGTCAAAATGACAAGGCATGACAAGGCAAATTAAAAGGTCAATGAAATCGCGCCACATGTGCAAGTGACATGTTCTGGCCAATCAAAAGCGGCCTTGTCACACTTTAATTTGATTGGTCGGAAAAAGTTTGTTCTTATCATAATTATTTCCTCCCACAACTATAAGTAGGGTCTTCATAATCCAAAAAAGTTACCAGAAGTTATAACAAGAAGCAAGAGGGAGCTTGTGGATCAAACGCCGCAAATTATTCTACAAGTTTCAAGCTTCAAGCAATCAAGTTCAAGTTCAAGAAATCAAGTTCAAGAATGAAGAACAAATCAAGATTCAAGAAGTACAAGTTCAAATCAAAGTTCATGATAGTTGAATTCAAGATTATCGTTCGTGACAACAAATATAGGTTCAAGATCAAGTTCAAAGGTCCTTGAATTTATATTAGAAAGTAGAATCGGAGGAACCATAGAGATTTTACACTCAATTATTTGAAATAAAATACTACGATTGTTGCAATATTTTTTGATCTTGATTTTATTTTCTTGACGCAATTTATTGTCTACAGGATAGATGATGGTGATGGATTCGTTGATGGTATTTAAGGGTCATATTTTTTAAAAATTATTTCATTTGCTAAAGGTGACTTTTTGTGCAAATGAACCTCGAGGAATTTTTGTGATGGAAGTGGTCCCATTTCAGTTCAATTTGAGAGAGTATCATGCAAAAAATTACAATAGAGTTCCAACTACGGGTGTCTAACGGGCTGGGTTTAACTGTAACCGGACCAGCCCAGACGGTTAAAACCAGAACAGGTCCAGACCGGTAAGAGGGGGCCAAGTGGGACTGGGTTAAAGGGGTAGGGTGGGTTGGTCTGTTTACTTAACTTCTATCGGTTAATCGAACCGGTCAACCCCGATCAACAATTTTTACTGTTCAACCAGTTAACCAGCCCAGATCGGACCGGCCCAGACCGGAATGACGATTACTATTTTTTTTTTAATAGTGGGCCTTTTCTGACCGTTGGAAATAGTCTTTTGCTCTTATGGCCGTTGCCCAACGACATATTTTCACAAATAGCCCATTTTTGTTTTTTTAAAAAAAACTAACACCTTTTGTAATGACCTAAACTTTGAAAAACTACAAATACACCCCCTTCTTCTTCATTTCTTCACTCATCTCTTATTTCTCTAACTCATATTCTTATTTATCATTCTCTCATTCTTCACCTAAAGTGCAATTAAGTATTTGGCTCTCATTTTTTTGAATTTCATTTATCATATTATTTAATATTTGAAGTTTGAACAATTGACGTTTCTTCGTGGTAACATTGGAGTTGTTAAATCATCAAGTGGTCAATTTATTTCCGAATTCGGTGCACTCCCTCTAACTCTTTCTCTTATTTACTATTTTATTTGCATATTTAATTATTGCTAGTAGTTAAATTTTTAAAATATATTTAATGTTGCAAAAAGAGTTTGTAATAAGGTTGCTAATCGGGAAAATAAAAAAGAGGTAGTACTTAAACATCTGGTAATAATTTAAATGACTCTACAAATATTCCTGAAACATTACTTGAACAATTCCAGGAAGATTCAGTATAGAAGATAATGAATTAGAAATTAAAGATGAGATACCACTTACACCTAGTAGTGTTGGAGCTGGTAGCAGGGGTGGTGGTCATGGTGCTAGTAGTAGACCACCTGTGACCCCGACTAGTAATCGGAGAAAAAGAAGTAAGGTTTGGAAATTTTTGACGAAATAGAAGGTACTGATAGAGTTAAATGCAAACTTTGTAATGATACTTTTAAACATAAGACTGGAAGACTTAGGGGGACTGGGACACTTAGTAGACATATGGGAATTGAGCATCCTATAGAATGGGGCTCTGATGGAGATGGAAATCAAGCAACTCTAAACCTTACTACTGGAGGTCTTATGAAATATGATAAAATGAAGGATCGTGAGGAGTTAGCAAAAATGATTGCTTTGGGTTGTCTACCTTTTTCTTTTGCTTCTTCATCATATCTTATTATGTATATTCAAAGGATTTACAATTCTTTATTTAAAGGATCCCTAGAAGTACTTGTAGATATGATATCTTTAGACTTCGTGGACAATATCAAACATACATACGTTATTTGTTTAGCCACCTTCCTTGTATAGTTTCTCTAACTTATGATATTAGCCATGATGTTAATGGAAATGGTTATTTGACAATTACATGTCATTGGATAGATGATAATTATTGTATACAAAAACTTATTGTCGCTTTTAAATATGATGAAGATCACATTCATATTGATGGGTTTATAAGTCTACTATTTGTGAAGTTGTTGAATTTTATAATCTCAAGCAAAAAGTATTATGTATGTCTTTTGTTAATGCATCTAACAACAATGCGGCAATTTCAATATTAAAACTACATTTGCAACCACCACTTGCCGAAATTTTTCATGTTAGGTGTGCATGTCATGTTTATAATTTAATTGTTAAAAGTGACCTTGATTTATTTTCAACTGAGATTACTCATGTTAGAAGACCAGTTGGTGCTATTCAAGGAAATAATAGAAAATCTAGAATTAGGGAATTTAAGAATAAGTGTAACGAGCATAACCCTAAGCCCAGATTCATGCCAGACGAAATTATACATATATATTTTTAAAATGTTGCTACAAATATAGATTCCCTATAACGGAAGTTGCTGATGCGCATTGTACTTGTGACGACCCAAAGGGTCATCACCTGTTTTCTCTCTTTTCTGCGCTTCCGAGGCCCTGAAAACCTCCTTTTAGTCACCTCGATTTGGGTGCGCAGTCCGAGTGCGTAGCCAGAAAGCTTAAATATGAATTCTGTGTGAAAAATGATGCATTTTGATATTAATATGATTAAAGTTGAATTTGGTCAAATTTTTGGGTAAACAGACCCGGACCCGTGATTGGATGGTCCCGGAAGGTCCGTAGAAAAATATGGGACTCGGGCATATGCCCGGAATCGAAATTCGAGGTCCCGAGCCCGAGAAATGAATTTTTAAAAGAAATTATTTTTTTGACATTTATATGGAAATTTGAAATAAAAATGGATTAGAACACTGTGGTATCAGGCTCGTATTTTGGTTCCGACGCCCGGTACAAGTCTTATATATGGCTTAGGCGCTTTTTGTGAAATTTGGTTGAAATTGGATGTCATTTGACGTGTTTCGGACCTAAATATCTAGAAATAAAAGTTTATGAAGTTTGAAGAAAAAGTGATGATTTTAAGGTTTGATTCCTCGTTTATGATGTTATTTTGGCAATTTGATCGCACGGTTAAGTTCGTAGGATGTTCTCGAGTTAGTGTGTGTGATTGGTTAGGAGCCCTGAGGGCTCGAGAGTGTTTTCGGAGGTGTTCGGGATGGTTTTGGACTTAGGATGATAGCAGATTTTCTGCAATTTTTGCACGGGCATTCCTTTCTTTGCGTTCGCGGCCTTCAACTTGCTTCGTGATGCTTCCCAGGTTCACATCTTCGCGTTCGCGTCACAACTCACGCGATCGCGTAAGCTAATTTCAGGACCCTAGAAATTCCTTCTTCGCGTTTGCATTTGACAGTTTGCGGATGCGTAACTTCACTAGTTTTCTCATCGCATTCGCGTGGCTCTTCATGCATTCACGTATAACAATTCCTGGACCCCTCAGCTTTCCCCTTCGCGTTCGCATTTCCCCAATCGCAAACGCGATGCCCTGTCCAGTTGCCCATCGCGAACACGATCTCTCGCTCGCGAATGCGTAGGGCAAATTCGCCCAGTTATATTTTTAAGTTTTCAGAATCAAAACATACGGGTTTCACTCAAAATTCACATGAGCTCTCTTCTTCCCCAAGCTCTAGGAGTCCATTGAAGTCCCCATTCTTCAAGACCTCTTGGGTTAGTAAATTCCCACTTGTTTTCTTCATTTTCCATCATTAATTATCAAATTCCTAAGCCTAAATCATGTAATCTAGGGTTGAAATTGGGTAGAGTTAGGGCTTTTTAATTTTCTTTGATTTAGACCTTGTTTTGGGGTCAAATTTGAAAACAAATTGTATAATTGGCCTCGTGGGGAAATGGATGATATGGAATTGGTTCGAACCTCGTGTTTTGACCAAGCGGGCCTGGGGGAAATTTTAAAATTTTGGGAAGAAAGCTTAAAAATCTATATTTAGGCATTAGGTTTGATTTGTTTAGCTATTATTGATATTATAAAGTCCTTATTTCATAGATTTGATTGAGTTGGAGTCGAATTCGAGAGGGAAAGTGGTCGTTGTGGATTGATTTAGCCGTGGGAGTTGAGGTATGTGTTTGATCTAACTTTGGCTTGAGAGAATAGGATTAGAGTATTGTTTGCTAATTGCTAATTGTTGAGTATGGTGTATAAGCATGGTGACCATTATCTATACACTGGTGTCTAGCATGACCGTGAGTCCTTATTTGTGCTTATTCTAATTTTGTTGTGACTCTTCCTTATGTAATTGATGATTTTTATATAATGTGAAGAGTATGAGAAAGAACTATAATTTGTGAACTCTTTGGAGCGTTGGCTCGAATGATAAAGTAATTATTGAGTAAGAAATGAAAGAAAGAGAAAGAAATGTGATTATTCCCTTGCCGGGCTGTATTCGTATATTGTTGTTCCCTTATCGGGATTTAACTGTTTACTTGTGTTTCCCTTGATGGAATTTCTATTACTGTTTGTCTATCCCCTCGCCCCATTGGTTGTGATTGTTGCTTGGGTGAGGAAGAGTGATAAAGCAAAAGGTTGATGCCGTGTACGATTTGTGTTGAGGATATGTTAATACACGAAGGAACATTTTGTGCCATGTTTTGATTGTTAATGCATGAAGGAACATTCCGTGCCATGTTTGATTATTAATGCACGAAGGAACATTCCGTGCCATGTTTTGATTATTAATGCATGAAGGAACATTTCGTGCCCTGATTTGATTGTTTTGGTGAGAACGAGGGTAAAAGCACGAAGGATGGTGCCGTGCAAATTGTTGAATTTCTACTCTAGTTGATATTGCAGTTGTACATTTTCACCTTTTATTTGTTGTTTTTTTTCTCTGGATTGTTGCATCACCTGTAGCATGCTCCTCTCCCTCTTGACTTGTTAAATTTCTGTATTCTCTTCTATTGCATATATATATATATATATATTGAACTGCACATGTTGGTTTTGGTAGTCATGTCTAGCCTCGTCACTACTTCGCCGGGGTTAGGCCAGGCACTTACCAGCACATGGGGTTGGTTGTGCTGATGCTACACTCTGTGCATCTTTTTGCACAGATAACGGAGCAGGAGCAACTTTTGGATCGCAGTAGGAGTTTTGGGAGCTGACTTCAGTCCAGAGACCCCGAGGTAGCCTAGCTAGCATCCGCATGGCCCGAAGTCTCTTTTGTCTTTACTTTAGAGAGTTATCTTTGTACCAAAACAAACATAATTGTGTTTTTATTCAGACATTGTATTTAGCATTCTCTAGACATTCGTGAGTTTGTGACTCCAGTTCTTCGGTAGAGGATTTTGTTAAACTTCCGCATTTCTTCCAGTTAATTATATATTAAGACTTCCGCTTTATCATATTATGCATTGTTGTTATTAAATGATCGATAATTGCTAAAAGAAGTAAATTAAGTTGTCTTGCCTAGCTCCTATTAGTAGGCGCCATCATGACTCCCGAGGGTGGCAAATCCGAGTCGTGACAAGTTGGTATCAGAGCACTAGGTTACATACGTCTCCCGAATCATGGTCAAACTTAGCAGAGTCTGAGGGATCGATACGGAGACGTCTGTATTTATCCCCAGAGGCTATAGAGTTGGGAAAATTTCACTTTTGTTCTTTCTTGTCATGCGATTCTGTTTCTCAATACTGATTGTCTTTCTACTCTATTCTTTCATAGATGACGAGAACACGTGCTTCCTCTTCTACCGCGCAGCAGCCCAATCCCCCAGCAGCAGATCCTACGAGGGGCAGGGGGCGAGGCCGAGGCAGGGGCAGAGCTCGGCCCCGAGCAGCAGTCCCAAAGGTGGAGCCTCATGTTGATTATGATGAGGAGGTTCCAGCCCCAGCAGCTCCGGTGGGCCCAACTTAGGTCCCAGAGGGGTTTATAGCCATCCCAGTTCTTCAGGATGCTTTGGTCAGGTTGGTAGGCTTTATGGAGAGCGTCTGTCGAGCGGGTTTGCTTCCAATAGCACCAACCACTTCTCAGGTTGGAGGAGGAGTTTAGACTCCTGCTACACATACTCCAGAACAGGTAGCTCCCCAGGCTCAGGTTCCAGTAGTTCAGCCAGCCGTGGCAGTTCAGCCGGACATTGTGACTCAGACTGGCGATGGAGCGGCTATGTCCGCAGATGCTTTTGAAGGCTGGATAGGTTCACTAAGCTCTTTACCACCACATTCAACGGTGCTTCTTCAGAGGACCCCCATGATTTCTTATATAACTGCCATGAGGTTTTTCGGACTATGGGTATTGTGGAGACCAATGGGGTCGACTTTACCACCTCTCGTGTATCTGGATCCGCCAAGACTTGGTGGAGGGACTACTGTTTAGCCAGGCCAACAAGGTCTCCATCTCCGACTTGGGACAAGTTTGCAAAGTTGTTTTTGGAGATGTTTCTCCCAGTTACGCAGCGAGAGGCTCTTCACAGGCAGTTCGAGCGCCTCCAGAAGGGCTCTATGACAGTCCCTCAGTATGAGACCCGGTTCATTGATCTAGCACGCCATGCTACTGTTATACTCCCCATCGAGAGAGAGAGGGTGCAGAGGTTTATTGATGGATTGATTCAACCGATCTGTCTACAGATGGCTATGGGAGCCGTGAGTGAGATTTCTTTTTAGGAGGCGGCCAATGCAGCCCGTAGAGTTAAGATGGCTCTTGCACGGAGAGATGGTCATGGGTCAGATAAGAGGCCCCGTCATACGAGTAGGTTAAGTGGTACCTCGTCTGGAAGTAGACATTCTTATGGTAGAGGCCATCCTTCGAGGGCCTTTCAGTCAGCTCTTCAGGTTTCTCATGGTACTTCAGATGGTCGTGGTTCTCAGTCGCATTATTCTGACCAGCAGCTTCACAGTTCCCCATCAGCACCCATCAGTGTCCCACCACTTCAGAGTTTTCGGTGTGGACATCAGGTCGACAGGGTCAACAATCTCAGTAGCCGAGGGCTTGTTACGATTGTGGTAACCCGAGTCACATTGTCAGATTTTGCCCTCAAGCTTCGGGTAGTTCCTAGGAGCAGGGTCCTCGCCCCATAATTCAGGCACCAGGTGATCCACAGGCCACCCAGCCAGCTAGAGGCAGGGGTAGAGGTCATAGAGGTGGAGGTAGAGATCATAGAGGTGGAGCTCGGACCGCCAGAGGTAGAGGCCAGCCAGCAGCCGACCGTTCCAGAGATATAGTTCAGGGAGGTGGGGCCCAGCCCCGGTGTTATGCTCTTCCAGCCAGGCTAGAGGCTGAGTCTTTAGATGCAGTTATTACAGGTACTATTCTGGTTTGTGATAGGGATGCTTAAGTGCTATTTGACCCTGGGTCTACGTATTCGTATGTGTCATCCTATTTTGCACCATACTTAGTCATGCCCAGTGATGCTTTGGGTATTCCTGTTTATGTATCTATACCGGTGGGTGATTCTATAGTGGTCGACTGAGTGCATCATTCTTGTATGGTAGTGTTTGAGGTTCTTGAGACCCGTGTTGATCTATTGCTCTTAGACATGGTGGATTTCGATGTTATATTAGGGATGGATTGGTTGTCCTCATATCATGCTATCTTGGATTGTCACACCAAGACAGTGACCTTGGCTTTACCAGATTTGCCCTGTTTGGAGTAGAGAGGGACCCCAGGGCATGCCACACACAGTGTTATTTCATATGTGAAGGCTCGACGCATTGTCGAGAAGGGGTGTTTAGCTTATCTGGCGTATGTTCGCGATTCCAGCGTAGAGGTCCCTTTTATTGATTATGTTCCTATTGTTTGGGAATTCCCTGAGGTTTTCCCTTCAGACCTGCCGGGTATGCCGTCCGATAGGGGTATTGATTTCTGCATTGATCAGGCTCCAGGCACGCAACCTATTTTCATTCCATCGTATCGCATGGCCCCGTTTAAGTTGAAAGAGTTAAAGGATCAGTTGCAGGATTTGCTTGAGAAAGGTTTCATTAGACCTAGCATTTCACCTTGCGGTGTGACGGTATTATTTGTGAAGAAAAAGGATTGTTCGATGAGGATGTGCAGTGATTACCGGCAATTGAACAAAGTGATGATAAAGAACAAGTATCCACTACCGAGGATTGATGATTTGTTCGACTAGCTTCAGGGTGCAAAGGTGTTTTCAAAGATAGACTTGAGATCTGGCTACCACCAGTTGAGGATTAGGGCATCCGATGTCCCTAAGATAGCATTCTGCACTCGGTATGGGCATTATGAGTTTTTGGTCATGTCATTTGGGTTGACAAATGCCCCAGAAGCATTTATGGAGTTGATGAACCGAGTGTTCAGGCCTTGTTCGTGATAGTTTTCATTGATGATATTATGATATACTCCCTCAGCCAGGAGGATCACGAGTAGCACCTCAGAGTGGTTTTTCATACTCTGAAGGATAGTCAGTTATATGCTAAGTTCTCGAAGTGTGAGTTTTGGTTGAGGTCGATTGCATTCCTGGGTCACGTTGTATCAGCAGAGGGTATTCAGGTGGACCCGAAGAAGATTGAGGCAATCAAGAGCTTGCCTCGACCAACATCAGCTACAGAGATTTAGAGTTTCTTGGGGTTAGCAGGCTACTATAACCGGTTCGTGGAGGGGTTTTCATCCATTGCAGCCCCGATGACTTGATTGACCTAGAAGGGTGCCCCGTTCAGATGGTCGGATGAGTGTGAGGCGAGCTTTCAGGAGCTCAAGACAGCTCTAACCACGACACTGGTATTGGTTTTGCCCACAGGTTCAGGGCCTTATACAGTCTACTGTGATGCTTCTCGAATTGGGCTTGGTACAGTATTGATTCAGGATGGCAGAGTCAATGCCTATGCTTTGAGACAGTTGAAGATCCACGAGAAGCATTATCTGTTTCATGATCTAGAGTTGGCAGCCATTGTTCATGCTTTGAAGATTTGGAGGCATTACTTATATGGTGTGACGTGTGAGGTGTACACTAATCACAAGAGTCTTTAGTACTTGTTCAAGCAGAAGGAGTTGCATTTGAGGCAGAGGAGCTGGTTGGAGTTATTGAAAGATTATGATGTTACTATTTTGTATCACCCGGAAAGGCCAATGTAGTGGCTGACACATTGAGTAGGAAGTCTGCCAGCATGGGTAGTCTTGCTTATATTCCGATCAGCCAGAGGCCGCTTGCTTTGGATATTTAGGCCTTGGCCAATCAATTTGCGAGGTTGGATATTTCTGAGCCTAGCAGAGTGTTAGCCTGCACGGTTGCTCGTTCTTCATTATTGGAGCGTATCCGTGATCGGCAGTTTGATGATCCCCATTTGTGCGTCCTAAGAGACACGGTGCAGCGTGGAGGTGCCACGAAGGTGACCTTAGATAGATATGGTGTTTTGAGATTGCATGGGCAAGTTTGTATGCCCAATGTCGATGGGATTCGAGAGTTGATCTTAGCGGAGGCCCACAGTTCTCGGTATTCTATTCACCCAGGCGCTGCGAAGATGTATCAGGACTTGCGGCAACACTATTGGTGGTGCAGGATGAAGAAAGATATTACTGCATATGTGGCTCGATGTTTGAACTATCAGCAGGTTAAGTATGAGCATCAGAGGCCTGGTGGACTGTTTCAGAGGATTGAGCTTCCCGAGTGGAAGTGGGAGAGGATTACTATGGATTTTTTTACTGGACTCCCGTAGACCCGGAAGAAGTTCGATGCGATATGGGTTATTATTGATATACTGACCAAGTCAGCACATTTCATTTCTATAGCAGTCTCCTATTCATCCGAGAGGTTAACTAAGATTTATATCCGGGAGATTGTTCGCCTTCATGGTGTGCCGGTATCTACATTTCGGACCGGGGTATGCAGTTTACCTCACGTTTTTGGGGTGCAGTTCAGCGAGAGTTAGGCATACAGGTTGAGTTGAGCACATCGTTTCATCCTCAGATAGATGCTCAGTCCGAACGGACTATTTAGATTTTGGAGGATATGCTCCGGGCTTGTGTTATTGACTTTGGAGGTTCGTGGGATCAGTTCTTGCTTTTAGCGGAGTTTGCCTACAATAATAGCTACCAGTCCAGCATTCAGATGGCTCCATACAAGCGTTGTATGGTAGGCATTGTCGGTCTCCGGTTGGATGGTTTGAGCCGGGAGAGGCTCGGTTATTGGGTACATATTTAGTTTAGGAGGCCTTAGATAAGGTCAAGATCATTCAGGACAGGCTTCGTTCAGCTCAGTCGCGGCAAAAAAGTTATGCAGATCGTAAGGCTCGAGATGTAGCTTTCATATTTAGTGAGTAGGTATTGCTCCGAGTGCCATCTATGAAGGGCGTGATGAGATTTGGGAAGAAGGGAAAGCTTAGCCCTAGGTTCATTGGTCCGTTTGAGATTCTCGATCGTGTGGGAGAGGTGGCTTATAGATTTTCCTTGCCGCCTAGCTTGTCAGTCGTGCATCCAGTGTTTCATGTGTCCATGCTTCAGAGGTATCACGGCGATCCAACCCACGTGTTAGATTTCAGCACTGTCCAGTTGGACAAGGATATGTCTTATGAGGAGGAGCCGGTAGCTATTCTAGACCGGCAAGTTCGACAACTGAGGTCGAAGAGCTTTCCTTCCGTGCGTGTTCAGTGGAGAGGTCAGCCTCCTGAGGCATCGACCTGGGAGTCTGAGTCTGATATGCGGAGTCGTTAACCTCATCTTTTTCCCGACTCAGGTACTTCTTTCTGTTGTCTATTCGAGGACGAACAGTTATTTTAGAGGTGGAAAATGTGACGACCCAAAGGGTCATCACCTGTTTTCTTTCTTTTCCACGCTTCTGAGGCCTTGAAAACCTCTTTTTTAGTCACCTCGATTTACGTGCGCAGTCCATGCGTAGCCGGAAAGCTTAAATATGAATTCTGTGTGAAAAATGATGAATTTTGATATTAATATGATTAAAGTTGAATTTGGTCAACATTTTGGGTAAACGGACCCAGACCCGTGATTGGACGGTCTCGGAGGGTCCGTAGAAAAATATAGGACTCGGGCGTATGCCCGAAATCAAAATCTGAGGTCCCGAGCCTGAGAAATGAATTTTTAAAAGAAATTGTTTTTCTAAAATTTATATAGAAATTTGAAATGAAAATGGATTAAAAGACTGTGGTATCAGGCTCGTATTTTGGTTCCGGCGCCCGGTACAAGTCTTATATATGGTTTAAGCGCTTTCTGTGAAATTTGGTTGAAATCGAACGTCATTTGACGTGTTTTGGACCTAAATATCTACAAATGAAAGTTTATGAAATTTGAAGAAAAAGTGATGATTTTGAGGTTTGATTCCTCGTTTATGATGTTATTTTAGCGATTCGATCGCACGGTTAAGTTCGTAGGATGTTGTTGAGTTAGTGTGTATGATTAGTTAGGAGTCCCGAGGGCTCGAGAGTGTTTGCGGAGGTGTTCGGGATGGTGTTTTACTTAGGATGATAGTTTTCTGCAATTTTTGCACAGGCATTCCCTTCTTCGCGTTCGCGATGCTTCCCAGGTTCCCTTCTTCATGTTCGCGTCACAACTCACGCGATCACGTAAGCCAATTTCAGGACCCCAGAAATTCCTTCTTCGCGTTCGCATTCCACAGTTCGGGGATGCGTAACTTCACCAGTTTCCTCATTGCATTCGCGTGGCTCTTCACACGTTCGCGTATAACAATTCCTGGACCCCTCAGCTTTCCCCTTCGCGTTCGCGTTTCCCCAATCACAAACGCGATGCCTTGTCCAGTTGCCCATCGCGAATGCGCTCTCTCGTTCACGAACGCGTAGGGAAAATTCGCCCAGTTATATTTTTATGTTTTTAGAATCAAAATATACGGGTTTCACTCAAAATTCACAGGAGCTTTCTTCTTCCCCAAGCTCTAGGAGTCCATTGAAGCCCCCATTCTTCAAGACCACTTGGGTTAGAAAATTCCTACCCGTTTTCTTCATTTTCCATCATTAATTATCAAATTCCTAAGCCTAAATCATGTAATCTAGGGTTGAAATTGGGGGAATTGGGTAGAGTTATAGCTTTTAATTTTCTTTGATTTAGATCTCGTTTTGGGGTCGAATTTTAAAATAAATTGTATAATCGGGCTCGTGGGGGAATGGGTGATATGGAATTGGTTCGAACCTCGTGTATTGACCAAGCGGGCCTGGGGGCGATTTTGGAATTTTGGGAAGAAAGATTAGAAATATATATTTAGACATTGGGTTTGATTTGTTTAGCTATTATTGATATAATAAAGTCCTTATTTCATAGATTTGATTGAGTTGGAGCCGAATTCGAGAGGGAAAGCGGTCGTTGTGGATTGATTTAGCCGTGGGAGTTGAGGTAAGTGTTTGATCTAACTTTGGTTTGAGGGAATAGGATTAGAGTATTGTTCGCTAATTGCTAATCGTCGAGTACGGTGTATAGGCATGGTGACGAGTATCTATACATTGGTGTCTAGCATGACCGTGAGTCCTTATTTGTGCTTATTCTAATTTTGTTGTGACTCTTTCTTGTGTAATTGATGATTTCTATATAATGATAAGAGTATGAGAAAGAACTATGATTTGTGAACTCTTTGGAGCGTTGGCTCGAATGATAAAGTAATTATTTAGTAAGAAATGAAAGAAAGAGAAAGAAATGTGATTATTCCCTTGCCGGGCTGTGTTCGTATATTGTTGTTCCCTTGCTGGGATTTAACTGTTTACTTGTGTTTCCCTTACCGGGACTTCTATTACTGTTTGTCTATCCCCTCGCCCCATTGGTTGTGATTGTTGCTTGGGTGAGGAAGAGTGATAAAGCACGAAGGTTGACGTCGTGCACGATTTGTGTTGAGGATATGTTAATGCACGAAGGAACATTCCGTGCCATATTTTGATTATTAATGCACGAGGGAACATTCCGTGCCATGTTTTGATTATTAATGCACGAAGGAACATTCCATGCCCTGATTTGATTATTAATGCACGAAGGAACATTCCGTGCCCTGATTTGATTGTTTTGGTGAGAACGATGGTAAAAGCACGAAGGATGGTGCCGTGCAAATTGTTTAATTTCTACTCTCGTTGATATTGCAGTTGTACATTTTCACCATTTATTTGTTGGTTTTTGTTATCTGGATTGTTGCATCCCCTGTAGCATGCTCCCTTCCCTCTTGACTTTTTAAATTTCTGTATTCTCTTCTATTGCATATATATATATATTGAACTGCACAGGTTGATTTTGGTAGTCCTGTCTAGCCTCGTCACTACTTCGCCGGGGTTAGGCCAGGCACTTACCAGCATATGGGGTCGGTTGTGCTGATGCTACACCATGTGCATCATTTTGCATAGATCACGGAGCCGGAGCAACTTTTGGACAGTAGTAGGAGTTTTGGGAGCTGACTTCAGTCTAGAGACCCCGAGGTATCCTAACTGGCGTCCGCATGGTCCGGAGTCTCTTCTTTCTTTACTTTAGTCTGTTATCCTTTGTACCGAGACAAATAAAATTGTGTTTTTATTCAGACATTGTATTTAGCATTCTCTAGACATTCGTGAGTTTGTGACTCCAGTTCTTGGGTAGAGAATTTTGTTAAACTTCCGTATTTCTTCCAGTTAATTATATATTGAGACTTCTGCTTTATCATATTATGCATTGTTGTTATTAAATGATCGATAATTGCTAAAAGAAGTAAAGTAAGTTGGCTTGCCTAGCTCCTATTAGTAGGTACCATCATGACTCCCGAGTGTGGGAAATCCGGGTCGTGACAGCACTAATCCAAACCGTATGTTAACAACTACTACTTAGGAGGTCATTATTGATGTTGTTAAATTTTTACATAAATTTTATACAATTACTGTTGCGTTTTCTGGAGCATATTACCCTACCGTTACTATGACTTTAGTATATATAGCTGAGATTTCTTTTCTACTCTTTGAATTTAAGAAGAAAGAAAAATATAGGGATGTTGTTGAACAAATGCAAGCAAAATTCAAAAAATATTTCTTTCCAATTCCTCCGATTTACTTAATTGTATCTATTTTAAATCCTTCTATTAAGATGTCTGATTGTCACCTATTAATGAATGCTTTATATAATTATATGGAGATTGGCCCAACTTCAACCCCATATATATATGTTTGTATGAACAAGCTAAATGATTCTTTACAACAATTATATAATTATTATGTAAATGTAATTGATGATGCTGCTATTAATATAGGCAATGTTAATCCCACTATGCACTGTACCACTTCTACTACTGTGGATGATGATGAAGGCCTTGATAATTTTAATATTTTGTCTACATTTTCTAACACTCAAATCAGTAGCAGGAACGTTGATGAACTTCAATTCTACTTGCAGAAGCAAAAAGGCCTCGCACAAAGAAATTTTCACTGTTGGGATGGTGGCATGAGAATGTAAAGCAATTTCTTGTTCTTTCCGCTTTGGCTCGGGACGTGCTGAATGTGCCAATTTCAACTGTTGCATTAGAGAGTACATTTAGCCAAGCAAGACAACAACTTGGAGATACCCGCCACTCATTGGGAAGCAATGCTTTGGAAGTTTTAGTATGTTTCAGAGATTGGATTAGATCGGAATGAAGAAATCAAGGACGTGAAGATGTTGATAGCTCAGAAGACAAGGAACTTGGAGATATATTAACACATGGTAATCCATACGAATTTAAAACTCAAGAAGAAGGCCACTCAGTTCATATTGAGTGTGACGAACTTACTAAGGCAATGCAAAACCTTTGAATTTACTCTTTTTTGGTTGTTAAATGTAAACCTTTTAATTTGTAAGTTTGAATTTTTAAATAAATGTAGCATTTGCAATTTATAAGTGCAATTTTTCCCATCTTCATTTTATTCTTTATATTTTTACTTTATATTAATATAACTTACAATAGTTATACAAAATACAAAAAAAATTAAAAATTACACTAACCTGGCCCGGCCCGGCCCCTTGTACCCGTAACCAGTTTATTTTTTACCCGACTGAACTCGAACCGGTTAAACCCGGTAAGCCCCAACCCGTAACCGGCCCAGACCCCAACCCGTATGGTTACTAATTTTTCCTAACCAACCTAGCCCGGCCCACCCGTTAGACACCCTTAGTTCCAAGTCGTGCATCCTATCCCACATACTAGTAATAGTATTTATATATGTAAAAATTGCACGGGGCGCCTTATTTGGTCGCCCCCATTTAACCTATACCCATTTTTTTTTTTAATTTTTAACGTGTACCCACTTTTTAAACAACTTCAGCTCCTTTCTCCTCCTTCTCCTCCTTCGTTTTCTTCTTCTTTTTTTTTTTTCTTTTCAGTTATTAGTTTAAGCTGCTTTTTGAGTCCGTCTGGTATTTCCATCCGAACTGGATGAGAGAATTCAAGATTAAGAATTATGTCTTTCCCTTCAATCGCAGCATGATATCCTACACCTACCAATTGAAGTTTCTTCTCGAATCCTTTTAACACGCCCACAACCATGTTGTCAATAAGAGTCCTAGCAAGTTTAATATACCAAAAAAAATGTCATTCACGGAGAAAACACTAATATGCTTAGAACATGAATGCATTTACCTTTTTTACTTCAGTGATGTAATGGCAATGCCATTAGATACCACATTGTAAGAGCTAGAAGTTTAAAAACCATCACGAAAGGCTTTGTCTTTGTGAAGTTCACTAAAGATGGTTGTGCTTGTCGTAATGGTTGAACCGGACGATACAATAGCTGCAGTGAAAGCATACATTCAAGAAGAAAAAAAGGATCTCTTTTAAGAAAATTTCAGCTCTACAAAAACTTCAGCTCTAGAGCTGAACTTCCGGCCCAACTACTAGAATGCTGAAGTTTTGCGTGATTGTCTTTGCTACTTCAGCCCCGTGTGCTGAAGTTATGCGAAAAAGCGGGTACGCTTGCAATTTTTTTGCAAAGCGGCCCCAAGTTAAAATATGACACAAAAAGCGGGTATAGATACAAATGCCCCTTTATATATCTGATACACAACATTAAAATTAAGTACTGATTGCTTAGGATTTTACACAAAAGTTGCAAATTTAGCCACTAATTAGCAATAGCGTTATGAGGTTAATCTTTGACTATTTGGATTTCTTCTCCCTTTTGATATTTCACAAGTACTATTATGATTTTCTTTGCATGTATAGAAATTTACGTGTACCTCTCTCGTTATTTTCTATATACTTTCGGGCATTCAATTGGATCGCGGCGAATCATTTACTCATATTGGAAAAACAGAAGACTTCATATCTCCCTGGTTTGTTTCAAAAGCTAATATTCCCTTTTTCCCATATCAAATTAAGTTTTATTTTGATTTACACACAAAAACCTTATACGTAACTGGAGAAAGGTGGAGGGCAAAGGCGTATTTATAGGAAGGGGTATGAGTTCATATGAAACATGTTCCTCTTCATAGATCATATATAACAATGTTAATGTATTTTTTTTAAAATTACTAACAATCTATCAGTGGCGGAGGCATGGCCTCCACGAAAGGTGTAACGACCCGACTAGTTGGTTTGCATTTTCGAACCCCGTTTCCTTAAATAATACTTTTCGTAGTTGCTTTAGCTAATTTATGATTTGCGGGGATGGGTAGTACGAAAGTTAGAAGAGTTTTGAGCAAGAATAAGCCTAGTTGCTTCTTTAAGTTTCTTTAAAAAGGCCAAGTTTGACTTCGGTAAGTATTTTGGGGAAACGGACCTGGAATCGTAATTTGACAATTTTTGAGAGTCTGTGGAAAAATATGGGACCCGGGCATGCCCAGAATCGAATTCCGAGGTCCCTAGCCCGAATAATAAATTTTATATGAAATTGTTAAGTTTAAGTTTCAAAGATTTAAATAAACTAAGAAATTATTGTTTTCCTATGTATCGGGTTCGAATTTCAATTCCGAAACTTGGTACAAGTCCGAAATATCAGTTAAGACTTATCCGTAAAATTTGGTGTCAATCTGAGTGGTTTAAGGGCGTTTTGACCCGTTTGGAGGAAATTTAGAACTTGAAGGTTCATTGATTTGAATCATTTGGTTTTGGGGTTGATTCCTTGATTTAGCATTATTTTAAGCATTTTGAGGGTTCGTGTGACGACCCGGCCCGTTGTCACGTGAGTTACCGCCCCGTTTCCCCCATATTATGTTACTCTATGTTTCAATATCAGTATTTGAGTTGATCGGATAGAATTGAATTGGTTTTAGTTGGAAATGAGGTACTTAGCCTCTTAGCCTCTTAGAAGGAAGCTTGTTTTGAAAAAGTCAACCGGAAGTTGACTATATAGTTAGAAGGCTCGGATGTGAATTTTGGTGATTTGGTTAGCTTCGGGGGATGATTTGTGACTTAGGAGTGCGATTGGAATTGATTTTGGAGGCTCGACATAGAATTAGGCTTGAATTGGCGAAGTTCGAATTTTGGCAAATTTCGGTTGATAGGCGAGATTTTTATCCGAGGGTCGGAATGGAATTCCGAGAGCTGCATTAGCTTCGTTAGGTGATTTTGGATATGTCTGTAAATTTTCAGGTCATTTAGACGTCGTTTGGTTGGATTTTTGAGCGAATGTGCAATTTGGAAGTTTTTAAGAAACTTAGGCTTTGATTTGAGAAATTGAGGATTTTGATGTTAACGATAGTATTTTGATGGTTCGAGCAAGTTTGACTAAGGTTGTAGGATGTGTTGGTGCCTTTGGTTGAGGTCCCGGGGGCCTCGGTGTAATTTCGGATGGCTAAACGGGAAGTTTGAAGCATTGTTGCAGGTCTGATCTTTCTGTCTTCTGGTATTTCCGCATCTGCAGAAAAGGAGCTGCAGAAGCGGTTCCGCAGATGCGACGGGGAGGTCGCAGAAGCGGGCAAGCGTGGCCTAGGGTATTTCCGCATAAGCGGACAGGGGGTCGCTTCAGCGGGTCCGCATAAGCGGATATTGAGTCGCATAAGCGAAGCCTGACATCTTAAGTGAAAACTGCATAAGCGGTCATTTGGCAGCAGAAGCGGTCCCGCATAGGTGGTAGTGGGACCGCAGATGCGAAACCTGGAAGGGGTTTTAGTGAACAGTGGTTCACGATTTTTGAAAGAGAAGAAAATATTTTGGACTTCGGACTTAGGAGATTCTTGGGCGATTTTGAAGAGAATTCAAAGGGGTTTCATCAGGTATGAATTATTAGACTCGGAATATGTTATTATAGTATAAAAACATGGATTAATCACTGAAATTTGAGGAATTAGAGGGTAAAAATGGAGGTTAGGGCTTGAAACTTAAGGGAGTTTAAAATTGGGTTTTGATAGGGCAATTGAACTCCGATTTTAGTAAATTTGATATGCATAGACTCGTGGCGAGACGAGGAATCCGGTGATGAAAATTTTGTAATTTTTCGAGAAGTGGGACCAGGGCTCGAGTTTTGCCAACTTCGTAATTTTTGGTATTTTTCAAGTCTTTTCGATTGGGTTATGTTTCTTTGGCCTAGTGTAATGTATTCGTTGTGCTTTTTACCAGATTCGACGCGCGAGGAGGTGGATTTGAGAGGAAAAAGCATAGCGGACTAGTCTTATGGCCAGCTTGAGGTGAGTAATAGATGTAGATGATGACCTGAGGGTTTGAAACCCCAGTTTATCACACTGTGATGCTATATTGAGGCGAGACACGCACTCCATGATGAGTGCGTGGTCGTTTGTGATTGGGGTTTGTGGCTTAATCCGCCCCGAGTGGTGTCCAAGCTATGCTTTGGACTATAGACTGATTAGTAAATATCCTACTTGGATTGTTATGAGTATATTTGGGGTGCGTGCCGATTATTTGGATACCTTAGGGATTATTATCACTGTTTCCATGATGCTTAGCATGTTTTCATGATATCAGTCCTGAGTTAAACACTGTCTCGAAATAATTAGTAAATTTATAAAGTTTTAAACACTCAATCTATAATTCCTAATAATTGGAACTGGAAATGATAACTTGACTGTGCCTGTGCTTGTGTGGCTTATACGCATATATCTGGACTGAGTGTGGATCGGGCTGCACGCCGCAGTGAATGCTACGATGATATTGCGCTTGGGCTGTAGGAGCCCCTCCGGAGTCTGAACCCCCACAGTGAGCGCAGGTACCCAAATGGATCGGGCTGTACGCCGCAGCGGTCATGTGCATTGCATTGCATTCATGTTCTGATGTTTATCTGATATAGTTTTTCTGTCTTGTTGCCATTTCACCGTTAACTATGCTAAATTCTTAGTGTTAGCTTTACATTATGGTATTTCGGGATTTCATTCTTTCAGTCATTATGTATGTCTATTACCACTGAGTTAGAAGTACTCACTTTACTCCCTGCACCATGTGTGCAGATTCAGGTGTCTCGGAAGCATAGTTGAGCTATTTGCTACTTCAGAGCTTCTCAGGAGTTGTCGAGGTAGCTGCCTAACGTTCGCAGGACCCGACTCCTCCCCTATCCCTTTATTATTTCTGCATTTATGAACATCAATATTACTAAGGATTTATTATTTTGTCATCTTAGAGGCTCTAGACTCATGACCCCAGGCCTTTGGGAGTTTTATTGGCAGTTGTTATGATTTCCGTATTACTTCTGTTTATTATCATTGGTTAGAGCTATATTATTTGATAATTTAATGCTATAAATTGGAAATAGGTTGTGTGGTTGGGTTGCGAGCATTATATGGTCGTGTTTGCCTAGCATTTGTGTTGGGTGCCATCACGATCGGAATCGGGGTCGTGACAGTTCGAGTAGGTCCACCTCGTGATTTCAGACTTGTCGGTATGTTCGGGCGGGTCTTGGGAGCCCCGAGCGTCAAATGGTCGAGGTTCGAGTGAAGTTAAAAACTTAGGAACAACCTTATATCTGCTCCTTCTGTCATAACCGCTTCTGCGGCTCTTAGACCGCAGAAGCGAGACCGCAGAAGCGGTCGCTTAATCGCAGAAGTGGAAAGGGGCCAAGTCTTGGGAAACCACAGAAGCGGCCCAGAGACCGCAGAAGAGGTCCCGCTCCTGCGAACCCTAGACCGTAGAAGCGGTCCGGCCCAATTCCCCCAGTTCTGCAGAAGCGGCCCAGGGACCGCAGAAGCGGTTCTGCCTATACGGGCCCCAGACTGCAGACAGTCGAGCCCCAATTGCCGAAAGCCACAGGAGCGGCCATTTTTCCGCAAAAGCGAAAATACTTCCGCAGAGGCGAAAACAGTTGGGGACAGAAGGGTTCATTTAATACGAGCACAAGCTCATTTCTTTCACATTTCTCTCAATACTTAGGCGATTTTGGTGATTCCAAAGAGAAGGTTTCAACATAACATTGCAAGGTAAGTAATCCCTACTCACTTTTAGTTCAAATACATAAACATTAGGTATATTTAACACTAAAAATTAGGTAAAATCAAGGGATTTGAGCTAGACCTTGGGTTTAATGAAAACTAAGGTTTTATCACATAATTTGCCATGTAATAAACTAGAAATCATATATTTGTGATCCCTAGGTAATAGAGAACAACTTCCTTCGAAAAATCTCGAAATTCGGGCACGTGAGCCCGGGGTCGGAATTTAGGAAACTAGTGTTAATGGTTGGGAAATTACTTAAATGGTTAGAATTCGATCTTGTAAGCCTTTATTTACTAGTTCTTACTTCGTTTGATTAGTTTGGGATTGTTCAGCTTCGAATTAAGGACTTGGGCTCGTTCTTGGACTTGAGAGTGCACTTTGGAGCAAGGTGAGTCTCCTTTCTAACCTTATAAGAGGGAATTGTCTCCATAGGATTTTAAATGAGTAATTGTTGCTAAATACGGTGGCTACGTACATACTAGGTGACGAGAGTTTATGCGTAGCTACTATATGATAATTGTTCGGTTAGTTTAAGACCCACGTCATGTCTAATTGGGGAATATTTCTTATTTTAAATTGCCAATATGAACATTATGATTTGCTAGAGACTTGAGGAAATGAACGGGAACATATGAGTTTGTTGAGCCTTAGTAGGAATTCCCTTGTATGTAATTGAGACTTATGTGCTTTTCTTGATATTTTCTTGATGATTCTGGATCGGGCCGATCGCCTCGGTGATAATAGATGCATCTATAATTCGTGCCGCTCGACCCTCGATAGTGCACAATTTATTTTCTATTGGAGTGGGCCGTCGACCTCGGCATGATTGTGCATGATTTATATGCTTACATTTAGTTATAACATTATCACTCATTTAATTTAAAAAAGGGAAAACTGGTAATTAAACTATGACAAGAACATGAATATGACTCTTCTATTAAACTTGTGTTATTGAAAATCCTCTATGCTGTATACCTCACCTTATTATATTATATTATCTTGACCTTAGTAAGTATCAAGTTGACTTGTCGTCTCTACTTCTTCAAGATTAGACGGGATACTTACTGAGTACATGTGGTTTATGTACTCATGCTACGCTTCTGTACTTAAATGTATAGGATTTGAGGCAGGTGGATCTGAACATTATCCTGGTGCGCATCAGTGGGCACGCTTGGGGACTTCTACGGTGAGCTGCTTCTCTTTCATGCTGATCTGCAGCCGAAGAAGTCATTTCTTGTACTTTTGTTTCTGCCTATCCTGATTCAGGCAGTAGGATAGTGTATTATTCTTTTGTGTATATTCTACTAGTCACCCGTAGCTTGTGACACCAGGTTCTGGCACACACTGTAGTAGACATTCATTTTGAGGTTGTATTGCTATTTTAGCACTTTGATATCTTTACTGTTCCTATCTTTGAATTTGAAAATCTAGTATAACTGTCTATTGGCTAAAGTAAAATGAGAGCTTAATCATATTTCCACATCGACTGGCCCGACAATGGTGTTGGGTGCCATCATGACCTATTATGGAAAAATGGGTCGTGACAAAAGGGGTTCAAAAAAAAATTGTGGCTAGTAAGAATTGAACCCATGACGTTATGTAGATTTTGAACCTCCCTGACCACTAAACTACACATTTAGATTGTGGTAAGGGAGTTCAAAACTTAATATATAGAGGTAAAAAATAGATTTTGTCTTATATATACAGTATAATTTTTTGGCAAAGGGGGTTCGGGTGAATCCCCTTGCGCCCCCCTAAATCCACCCCTGCTATCCATTTGTTCACCCAAGCTCAAAGAGCCTGTGGTACAATAACTATTATGTGCACCTTTATAAAAAAGTTGGGATTTCAAATCCCACAACTAGGGGCATACAAACCGAACCGGAAAACTGTACCAAATCGAAAAGTCAAACCAAATCGATTAAAAAACCCGACTAGGTTTGGTTTGGTATTGAGTAAAAAATCCGAATCAAACCGCCATATAAATATATAATTTTATTTGTACTTTTAAGATTTTATATAGAATTTTCTGTAAAAAATGTCTAAAAATATTTGGGATTATCTTGCGGGATATAATATTTAATAGGTATGAAGTGCTCCATATTTATTAACCTTAGATAATGGGTTGTATGAACACTTTCTCATAAAGTGTTAATGAAATGCATCAATCTCTTTGTACTTTCATATTCATATCACATGTTAAGATCTATTAAATTGTTGTATCTTTTTTCGAATGTGTAGTGATTATTATTATTATTTACCTTTCATATTGATTTATATGTTTAATTACTAAATTTGCTTAAACTTGAAAGTGTACATCAACGAAACATTGTTGTCAGACGACTAAAACATAACTATTACTCCCTCTATTCTAGTTTATGTGAACCTATTTCCTTTTTGGTGTCATAAGGAAATATTTGTCAATTATTTAAAATATTATCTCATAAGAATATTTTAATAGAATAATATGTTTATCAATTATTTATATTTTAACTAAACATATATTTACTTATAAAAAATTTAACAAAGTAAGATTGCAATAATATTAAAGTAACAAAAAAACCTGAAAAATAAAGCTAAAAAGAAAGAAAATTTACATAAGAAATAAGCTGACAGTGAAAATATTACTACAACATTTAGATATAATGTGTTCAAACAACTAAGAAAATATTTTTCTATAATTAATATCTGAATTGAGTGCAGTTAGTATAAGTTTGAAAGCATAACGTAATTTTTTGAAATTGCGTTACAATTTACAAAATAAAATGATAAGAATTATTTGAATTTGAGATGAGATTTATTTTATTTCATAATTTTTTTTTGGAAATTATTATGGAAATAAAATGACAGTAAACATATTACTACAAACACATAATATGTTCAACACAATTAAGAAATTATTTTACTAATATTAAAATAAAATTTTAAGAATATAAAATAACTTTATGATATAGGTAATTTTAGTAATGAAAATTTAAAATTAAATTTATATCTTAAAGCTAAATTTTTTTTAATTACATCTAAATCAAAAATAATTATAACATAACTCAATACATTTGGAACATAATTATCAAATAACTTATGTATTAATATGTTAGCCTACATCAATTTTATAATTTAAAATAAAATATGATATTACTTTGGTATAGATAAAAAATTAATGTAAAAACTAATTAAAATTTATAGTAGGGAAGAAAATGTTGAAAATAGAGATAGTGTGAGGATACTTATACATTAAATTAATTTAAAAATAAATAAATTAAAAAATTAAATTATAATTAATAATATTACAATAAATTTACTTGATTAGAAAATTCCGAATGAGAGGATACAAGCATAAAAATATACCGAATTTCAAGAATAAAATATTTCTATTTATTAAAGACTATTAAAATAATAATAAGCAAGACACTAGTATAATTAATCTAATAAAATATTATATGATAGTACAATAATATTAAATAATAAATAATGCCATAATTATAAGAAACAAACAAAGAAAAAAGAATTTTGCGTACAAATAATGTGATGAATAAGACATATTTAACTTTTAGATAAAAACAAAGTGATAGTAAGAAGTTTGTTAAAATAATATGATCTATTGTGCTTAACCAAGACAGATCACAACATGATATGTTTAGTATTCTTAATATTGATAGCGAAATGAAATGCAAGACTGAAATCAAAGGGTTAGATTTCTACAAATATATAAAAAAAAGAAAAGGTTATGCACTACGAGATTTGAACAATAATTTCATATCCTACGTTATAATTAATATCTAATGTTATGTAATTTTTATATGAGATATTTATATTTTAAGGTTATTTGCACATGATTTAAACAACTTACATCACAATTTAGCATGATTTATGTCCGCACATCGTACGGGTACTAATACTAGTGAAATGAAAGAGAGAGAAAAATAAGGGGTCTACACGGATGAATATAGATGGAGTACACACATGTTACCTTAGTGAATGCATGCACGGTAAGCCACTAATAACATATGTATTTACTTTTAAGTCATTCTTTAAAATGTCTTTAGTGTTTAACCACTGCTTTAATCTTTTGCCGTAATAATATCTCAGGGTTTTGGGATTCTTAGCCTAAGTTCAGGACCTATTGTCCTTAACTTTGGAGCTTGTTAGTCTAAGTTCAGGACTTCAGGACCTATTGTTCTTAACTTTTGAACTTATAAATATAAGTTCAGGACCTATTGTCCTTAACTGTAACTTTTGAGCGTCAGTATATTTATATTCATGTATTCATCATTTATACCTAAAAAAATTCACAATCCCTCGTCATTCGTATAGCATCTTGAGATTCGTTGCATGAAGTTGCGAGAACATCTTCCATTTCTATCTTCAACATTCGCAGTAATTTAGAACACTATAGTTAGCACATGCAAATGCAATAATGCGTGGACGGGTGGAGTAGAACTACTAGTAAGCCATACCATATAATCATCTGGAAATATAATAATGTCTAATTAATTGATTTCTTTCCTTAAACAGGTAAACAGTCAAAATGAAGAAGCATTAGAAAAATCAATGGATGGCCTGCAACTATATTGGGAAGCTTCTGAAATAACTTTTCTCCTCCTTTGCTCTATTTGTTCTTACAGGAAAGCATGACCCTTTTGAGTGAACTCAATGGAATGCCTTCAAATTAAGGGAAACGGAAATTGTAACTCATAGACAGCGACACACTTCTTCTCCCTAACACATGAAAGAGATAGAAGAAAGGGTAACACAGTCTTTTCATATTAATTTTAATAGACTAGTGGTGTGATAATCCGTCCCATCGTCACGAGAGTTACTGCCCCGTTTTCCCCTTATTGTTTTGTTTCATGTTCTATATCAGTATTAGAGTCTATCGGGTGAATTTGGACTGATTCTGGTTGAAAATAAGGCATATAGCCTTTTTGAAAGAAGTTTGTTTCAGAAAAGTCAATCGGAAGTTGACTTTGTCGTTAGAAGGCTCGGATGTAAATTTTGGTGGTTCGATTAGCTTTGGGAGGTAATTTGTGACTTAGGGGAGCGATCGGAATTGAATTTGGAGGTCCGGTGTAGAAATAGGCTTGAATTGGCGAAGTTGGAATTTTGGCGGAATCCGGTTGATAGGTGAG
>MU767549.1:53613-64295 GCA_026770625.1 Nicotiana glauca | reverse complement strand
TGGGGGAATGAATGGGCCGTGCCCTCGTAGATTAAATCAGACAATGGTCGAATCCTATTATGAATAAGTGGCCATACCACTTATTAATTGTATATTAGCTCAAGACGAGATTAACTCCGTTAATTACCGTGAGATCGAATTCTGACCCATACACAATTCTTATACACAATTCCAGTTCTAGTAAAATAAAGGGTTTTTTCTCTCCTGACCAGAGATTTAGGGTTCGAGTCTTGGGTGTAAATTTTTTTTTGATAGGAAACACTTTTCTTCGAATGGAGCTTTACGCGACGTGAATCGGAATATAGTCGGCCTCTAATGCCGGTACCGAACATTGGATGGAAAACCCAAAAAAAAAAAGAACGTGGGGGAGGGGATTTTTTCTTTACCATACACTATATGAAACTTTATTACTAATATTGTCTCAATTTTAATTATTAATGCCTTAAATTAGGGGATTAAATTACACCTTTTTTTTCTCTCTTCTCTTTTCCTATTTTCTATCACCTTTCTCCATGTTCTATCTGTTATTAGTCTTTTAAATTAGGGGTTTTAGTTACACCCTTTTTTTCCTTTTTCTATCTTCTCCTATTCCTTATTCTCTGTCGTTAACTTGTGTGTGTATGTATATTTGTAGCTCATTCGTACATTTTAGGCTGAATACATACAGAGATACTTAAAATTGACACAATTTTTCATTTAGACACTTGAACTTAGGGGTGTTCCTTATGAGCACGTACATTACATGAACTTTGTTTCAATTAGGCACTTCTTGCTGAGTTGACACATAGAGTGAGTTTCACCCAATATAGGCGCGTGAAAAGCCCAAAAAATAGATTTTTTCATTTTTTTTGTCTTTTTTATTTCCCGTTTTTATTTGTTTTTGTTCTTTCCTTTTTTATTTTTTTAGTTTCAAATCTGTATTTGCTGCTCGTCGTTGTTGTAGGCGTCTACTAGGTTCAGGGGGCACCGGCGGAACTGGGGTGTTCGTTGGTTGCTGCAGCGAGAAAGGGAGTGGCCGAGTGGGCAATCGCAGGGTGTTGCTGGTCGTTTTTAAGAAGAGGAGGTTGCTGTTTTGTATGAAGGGAGTGGGCAATCGCTGGGTGTTGCTGTTTTGTGTGAAGGGAGGTGTGGCGGCAGTTTCTCGTTTGTGTGGAGGAGATCGTGGGCGGCAGATAGAATTGGTGGTCGTTGTAGGCTGGTGCGGTTGACTGAGATGCTGATAGTGTGTAGCGTTTTTTGGTTGAAGATGGAGATGAGGGAGGGAGCGACGGCGGTGGATTTGATTTGAATGGAGTGATGGCGGCGGCTCCGTTAAGGTTGATGGTGGCGTGGCTGTTGATGGCTCGTCGAAGAAGATGGGTCGCCGGTTTTTTGGGGTCTGTCCGGCGGCGCCGGTCTTGGGATCTATTTTATTTTCTTACTAAATAGATTTTAAAATAGTTTTTCTTTTTTTTTTAAACTCAAAATGATATATATCTTTTTTTTTTATTTGTTATTTGCCACGTCAGCCGCGAGTGCATTGCACACACTTTGTAAGTTTGACTAATTATCAAAAAAGTGTCTAATTGGAACAAGTTTAGTATAGTATAAATGCTCAATAAGAACAACCTTCAGTTTAGGTGTCTAAATAAAAGATGGTGCCAACTTTAAATGTTTTCAGATGTATTCCGTCTATATTTTAAAAAGGGTTAATGAAGTGAATACACCAAAACACACTATTGAACCAGCCTAAGAAACAACAAATCAAAAAATTCTTTTAGCTTACGTCCAGATCTATATGGTCCCAGTCGAGTGGCCCGCGCGTTCTTTGTTCCGGATCTTCGATCAAGTTTCTAACAGGAGATGGTTATGGTCATCGTTGAGGTTGTTTATAGCATAAGAACCATGCTACGTTTTTTTTTTTTAATCATATGAATATGAATAATTAAATGTCAAATTAATTAGAGTTACTAAAGAATATTTAATTGGACGCAACCACTACAAATTTTCTTAAAAGTATAATTGCTCTTCAGCTTCTGAAAGAGATTTTAAATTTTTGGTCAAAGACAAACTTGAAATTTAAGTAAAATGTTTAACACCTCCATCTATGTCGATGTACCACCAGCAGCAACTATATAATCTTGATAAATTTGTATGGTACATCAGCATACAATTTAAAATAAATTTCGTACAAATTTAATATAAATTTGATACATCTACAACAACGTTAACATATAAACTAAAAATAAATTTTATACAACTAATTATATAATATACAACTTATTGATAACTTATCTACAACTTTTATACATTATTTTTACCCAGTTAAATACAACTACAATATTATATTTATTTTTTATACTAATTTTATACAATATGTCTTCTATATTTATTTTGTAAAAGATTTGTATATATTTTGTATGTAATATGTTCTTCTTCCTCTCTGAAATTTCAATCAAAGTTCCCTCTTCTAATACAATTTTGATACATGTCAACAACTTCATACAACGATTCATATATTATACAATTATTTTTCAGCTTTCATACGATATTCAAATAAAAAATATATAACTATAACAGAATACAATTTAAATGTAATTTACATACAATTATATACAACTTTAATACAATTCCGTAAGTATATTGTATTCATGTGTTCTTCTTCTTCTTCGAGTTTCAATATGAAATTTAGCCAAAATCAAGTCTAATCTTCACCAAACACCCTCAAAATTGAGATATAAACTCCAAACAATATTTCCAATTGTTTGCAATAACACTCAATCCAAACAAATAATACTTTTTGAAAAGCCAAATTCGAATTCAAAGCTTCAAAACTTTTTAATGGCTGTCAATGGTGGAGAGTCAAACACCTTCAAAATTTATTGATTGACAATTTCAATTTGAACATCAATTGTGCAACATGAAAGGAAATTGCTAAGTTAAAACTCTATAGTAAAACGATTGAAATCCATTGATGAATTCCATTAAAAATATATACAACATGAAAGGATAAAAAGTAGAGAACATCAAAGGAAGAAAATTTGGGGAAAGAATAGAGAATGAGAGATAGAGTGACTGGGGAGAGAGAGATAGAGAGCAAGAGAGAGAACAGAGATGGAAAATAACTGATTCCTTATTCAATTTTTAATATAAAGGGATACTCATTTAAAACTAATTTCTATATAATTGATAAATTATACATGACCATGTAATTAAGTTAAAACTTAATCAGGGTGGGTAATAAAATTTATATTTAGTATAGGAAAGTAAAATCCCTTAAATAAATACTCTTTCCATATTTTTAATGAAAAGTTCTTTCGACCATGCAAATGTTTTGAACGGTTAAATATCATACTCTATGATACACTTTCCTTATTAGTTCATTCCTAAAAGAATGACACATTTTTTTAATTGAAAATTATTCAACTTTAAACTCTTTATTTTACCCATTTTATCTTTAATGAGAAGCTTTTATGACCACGCAAATATCATGGCCACACAAAGCTTTTGCCTCTTAAACCTTTAAGACCACAAGTTTCAAAAAAAAAAAAATTCCTTAAATTTCGTGCTGAGTTAAACCATCTCATCTAAATTGAAACGGAGGGTTATAATTGTTAGAATTTTTTTGCCCTTTAAACCATAAGTTTTAAATATCTTATTAGTTTATGATATGTTTTATGATTATAAATGTTACTGTATAATTCATTTAACGTTAACTCTATATCTACTCAAATTCTGCCACATAACTTAACACGAACAAGATATACGGAGGTGGTCCTTTAACCTATTTTACTCTCTCTGACATTGTCAGATAGGAGGCGACCAATAGTCGAAATCAATTGTGGGATATACATTTCCACTATCTCTATCTGGAAGCAACGATATGTTTGTCTCCTTAACCACCATTCATAGGTTTTTTAAATCTCAACAAGGGACAAATGCATCCTATTTCCAGTTTTTTTTCTTCTTCTTCTTTTGCCCATAAACGTCTCTATTAATCAAATTTCAAACGGACAGCTAAACTTATCATAATTCGGTATTTTATTGGTTAAAATTTGGATCTTAAAATGGACGTGGTCGAGAATTAAGCCAACCACGGTGTAATGGCGAGAAGTCATCTTAAGAAGGATCAATGTCCACGTCGAGTAAAGGATGTACGAAAGCAACGGTAGAATATGTTTAGAATAGAAAGAAGGAATATTCCATTTGATATTCCTTTAGCTGTACTTTTTAAGGTTTCTCCGAAATATCTCCTATAAATAGAAAGAGATAAAGAACAAGAACAAATCTTCACTTTTTGGAGAAGAACACATTGTAAGGGTTGATTACATAGAATATACAAAGCTTGTCTTGTCCACTGATTCCATTATTCAACATATATCTTTTACTCAGAAGATCCAAGGATCTCTTGTCCACCTTCATTTTATATTGTCCCACATTGTTTTCATGAAGGAGAATCATACAAGTCATCTAACATTTGGTTGACAAGTTCCTTCTTATTATATTTATTGTCATTATCTACATTCATTGCATGCTTTCTTTATTGCATTCATTGACAAACATTGAATACTCGTAATTGGCATTCAATATTATCAGACACGATCCTAATAATTAATACATTAAGTCTTCAAATCTAGTAGTTATTATATTTAACTGGTATTCACCCCTATTTTCAGATCAAGTAGTAGTCTTCAGAAAAGGTTTAACACTTTTTTGGTTAAAACAATTTGGCGCAGTTTGTGGGGATTTTCTAGTAAAAATTTTAGTTTCTTCTAGATAAAAAAACACGACAGCAGCCATCTTTTTCTCGTTTGCACGAACTAACAATGGCAGAAAAAGGAGATAAAATATTGAAAGCAGTAGTGGATGTCACTGCCAACCTCTTGAACACCATTAACGAGGTTGACAGAGAAGATGAGGAGAATGTGACGCCAAGCGCTACGCCCAGGAGGAGTGACTCACCTCCACATCATGGAAGTGTAACCGCTTTACGCGAAAGGGGAGCCTCCACGTCCACAACTGAGGAAGTGCTACCAGCAGTGAAAAAATTACTAGAGACGTGGAAAGTACTCTAAACAATACACTCAACAAACCCGTTCAAGGGGATAGTAGAAATGCTGCACGAGCGAATACCACAAAAACCGCCAACAAGCAACCTGCTCCCGCTCCTCTCCTAACAGGTAACACTCACAATGCTGTTGATGCAGGTAATGATGCATTTGCGGCCATTTTGAAGAAAATGGAAGAAATGGAGAACGAGAATAAAGTGCTCCATGACAAAAAGAGGGGGCATCAAGAAAGGGTTGATAAGATATCGGGTGCCCCGAAACTGCTACCAAAATGGGACGTCAGCAAGTTCGTCGAACAACTGTACAACGAGGAGGCAGCACCACATGCCATACCAAAGGCCTTCTAAATGCCACAATATTTGAAGATATATGACGATACAACATACCCAAAAGATCACATCATTCATTACATCACAACAGTAAAAGGCAATGACCTCTCAAAAGAGCAGGTACCATAAGTATTGCTGAAGAAGTTCGGTGAAAACCTAACAAGGGGAGCCTTAACATGGTACTCACAATTACCAGCACGCTTAATAACAACGTTCGAGGAAATGACAGACAAGTTTGTCACCGCCCACGCTGGGGCTAAGAAGGCGGAGGCTAGGGTGAATGACATATTCGCCGTCAGACAATCGCCTGGCGAGGGACTCAGGGACTACCTTGCCCGGTTCAACAGAGTTAGAATGAGCTTGCCAAATGTATCAGAAGGGATGACGGTGGCGACTTTCCAAAATGGCTGAACAGGAATGGGTAGAGGGTGATCGCAGCCAACTCCACGCTACTAAAAAGTAGGAGAAGAGGGTCTCAATAGCTTTTACCCGATATGGGTCGGGATCGAATCCTCAGAGATCTAGAAGGGAATTCGGGTATCTACTTAGAATAGAATTGCATGTGTGCTCTTTAATGATCTTCTCTTCATTTTTGGGGTTTTCAATTATAAACTACTATTATCAAACTACTATTTAAAACTAGACAATTCTACGAGATAATTGCTAAAATTGTATTTAATGGGAAGAAGGGCACTAGGGTCGTGACATCACCTAGGTGGCTAATTGATGGGTAGATGTTACTAAGGTTCGATTGACATAATTGGGGCTTATGCTATAACCGTTGCACAATTTTACCGACTCTCACACCTCTCGGTAGAGAGAGTGATTTTGCCCATTTGACTCCCTCGAGACCACATGGGTAGGCAAATTAGATAAAGAAACTAGGGTTCAAGTAGGGTGATTACTCTCTCGAGGTTTAACCCGTTAATTGGGACTATCATTTCTCATGAGTCAATCCCAATTCCTTGTTGGGTCAATATTGGAGACTTAAACTCTCTTTCTCAAGAAGAGTCAAATCCACAAAGCACAAATCAGTGTTTGCAACCACCAATTCATAGATTAAAATATAAAATCAACCCAAATAGCAAACACCCATAGTCAATCTAACCCTAGATGGCAACATCCATCAATTACCCACACTAGAGTTGAGCCACAACCCTAGATAATGGGTTTATCTACTCATGCTTGAACAAGAAAATGAAGAAATAGATGAACAACAAGAAATAATTACTAAATGCTAAATACAATTACAAGAATCTTTCATTAATTTGAAGCTAAGATGCCAAAAATGGCTACAAAAGGTGTTCTCACGAGCGCAACTCAGTTCTGGAATTAACTGCTGACCTAAAAATGGTAAAATATTCTATTTATACTAAGCTAGAAAAACTGGACAAAAATACTCCTACAGGGTTAGTGCGGGCCACACAAAATGGACCGCGGCCGCACTAGGCTCTTAAACTTAAAAAATTAGCTCTCTAAAGTTGGGCTCCGCGGACCGCGCATAATGGACCGCGGCTGCGGAAGCAGCCGTCACGGTCCGCACAATCACGACCGCGGACCGCATGGCCTGGGCTTGGCATAATTTCAACTCTCTAAATCTCTTGTCCGCGGACTGCACAGAAAGATAGTGCAGCCGCAGAGCCTTCATTGCGGGCCGCTAAAACTGAACCGCGGCCGCGTTGCCTTTAGCCTGGTTTGCCAACTCTCAAAACCACCTAGTGCGGCCGTATTCGACTTTGCGCGGTCCGCACTAGGTCTGCTTTCCCTCACATTGCTTTGCCTCTGATACTTGAGCAGGTTTCACTCCTTTTGAGCCGATCTTTGACATTTCATCATTTTGTCGATCAAACCTGCAATCAAGTACAACTTATGAGCCTTTTGGAACTATTTTGTAGTAATTTATAATCAAAGCATAGTCAAGTAGGAGCATAAAACACATTAAAATCCCAACTTATCAACTTCCCCAAACATAAGCCTTTGCTTGTCCTCAAGCAAACAATATAAGACCCACCCCTTAAAGGAAAATCCAAGTAATTCCAGCTATCCTAAAGTAACCTCAACAAGCATCAAAAAGTGATCGCAGCCAACTCCACACTACTAAAAAGTAGGAGAAGAGGGTCGCAGTAGCTTTTACCCGATATGAGGGTTGGGATAGAATCCTCAGAGAGCTAGAAGGGAATTTGGGTATCTACTTAGAATAGAATTGCATGTGTGCTCTTTAATGATCTCCTCTTCATTTTTGGATTTTTAAATTATAAAATACTATTATCAAACTACTAATTAAAACTAGACTATGCTACGAGATAATTTCTAAAGTTGTATTTAATGGGAAGAAGGGCACTGGAGTCGTGACATCACCTAGGTGGCTAATTGACGGGTAGATGTTACTAAGGTTCGATTGAAATAATTAGGGCTTATTCTATAACCGTTGCACAATTTTACCCACTCTCACACCTCTCGGTAGAGAGAGTGATTTTGCCCAATTGACTCTCTCTAGACCTCATGGGTAGGCAAATTAGATCAAGCAACTAGGGTTCAAGTAGGATGCTTACTCTCTCGAGGTTTAACTCGTTAATTGGGACTATCATTTCTCATGAGTCCATCCCAATTCCTTGTTGGGTAAAATTTGGAGACTTAAACTCTCTTTCTCAAGAACAGTCAAATCCACAAAGCACAAGTCAGTGTTTGCAACCACCAATTCATAGATTAAAACATAAAATCAACCCAAATAACAAACACCCATAGTCAATATTACCCTAGATGGAAACACCCATCAATTACCCACACTAAGGTTGAGACATAACCCTAGTTAATTGGTTTAGCTACTCATGCTTGAACAAGAAAATGAATAAATAGATGAAGAACAAGACATAATAACTAAATGCTAAATTAAATTACAAGAATCTATCGTTAATTTGAAGCTAAGATGCCAAAAATGGCTACAAAAGGTGTTCTCACAAGCGCAACTCAGTTCTGGAATTAATTGCTGACCTAAGAATGGTAAAATGTTCTATTTATACTAAGCTAGAATAACTGGACAAAAATACCCCTACGGGGTTAGTGTGGGCCGCACAAAATAGACCGTGGCCACACTAGGCTCTTAAACTTCATAAATTAGCTCTCTGAAGTTGGGCTCCGCGAACCGCGCAGAATGGACCACGACCGTGGAAGTAGCTGGCGCGGTCCGCACATTCACGATCGCGGACCGCATGGCCTGGGCTTGGCATAATTTCAACTCTCTGAATCTCTTGTCCGCAGACCGCACAGAAAGGTAGTGCATCCGCGGAGCCTTCATCGCAGGCCGCTAAAATTGAACCGCGGCCGCGTTGCCTTTAACTTGGTTTGCCAAATCTCTGAACCACCTAGTACGGCCGCATTCGACTTTGCGCGGTCCGGACTAGGCCTGCTTTCCCTCAGATTGCTTGGCCTCTGATACTTGAGCTGGTTTCACTCCTTTTGAGCCTATCTTTGACATTTTGTTATTTTGTCGATCAAACCTGCAATCAAGCACAACTTATGAGCCTTTTGGGACTATTTTGTAGCAATTTCTATTCAAAGCATAGGCAAGTAGGAGCATAAAACATGTTAAAATCCCAACTTATCAACTCCCCCAAACTTAAGCCTTTGCTTGTCCTCAAGCAAACAAAATAAGACCCACCCCTTAAAGAAAAATCCAAGTAATTCCAGCTATCCTAAAGTAACCTCAATAAGCATCAATTGGGACTAATAATTTCCCTCAATACGAATGAATCATTAACAACATTTAAACTTTGAAAAGTATGGATCAAGTGTGACACAAGAGTATCAAATGTTGACTCATTACATCAATGAACTTTCTCAATTACTTTGGTCGCTCTGGAACCCAAACTCACACATCCTCAACTTTCCCTAAGCAAACCTCACCTTTTAGAGTATTGACACACAAATCGAGGTTAATGGGAATTCACTCATCTCTCTAAAGAAAAAGTCACAAGTCCGGCTCTAAGTACCATATGCTTGAGACTCATGTGAGTATCCACTAATGCAAGCGCCATTCAACTCAAGATCATATAGGGCTTTTGTTGAGTCAATGTGAAGGCTTTTGGGTAAGGGTAGGACATGTTTTTGTTCAAGTGGGTTCAATCTTCCCTTAAATACTTCTTTTGATTCATTTGGCACAAATCTCTTGACTCTTTGAGTCATTTCACTTCTTTCTAAGGGGTTAGAGAGACTCATTGTCACTCTTACTTTTGCGTTTCAAACCATTTTTCTTTTTTCAACTTTCCACGCCTTTCTTTCTTTGCTTTTCTTGAATCCCTTTGAGATCATTTTCACATTGGGATTTCTTTTTATCTTTTTCTTTTCTTTTCTTTTTCATTGCCTTCCTTTTCTTTGCTTTTGTACCTTTTACCACTTTGTTCCCTTTCTCGTATCTCCCCCCAAACTTAGACTTTTGCCATTGTTCAAGGAAAGATCGATTGCCAAGAGAGGGTATAATTTTAAACGGGTATAGGCTTGTAGCATTGGTTGTTGAAAGAAAAAGGTTTAAGGCTCAAAAGGGTTAGCTAGGGATTATATCATTGGTAGGCTATGAAATTGTTCAACTATCATTTGGATCAAGGAGAGCCTATAATCACTTCTCAAGTCGAAATTCACTCAAAATTTTGCCTCAACAGACATTCGGGGCAAGTTCTAGACCTGGCTCGAGACTTGGACTCACAATTCGATTTCTCACCATGCAAACTCAAGGATTTCTAAAGATATAGAGTCGGGGGCCACAACAACCTTAGACACGATTGAGCACACAATAGTCCAAAAGACCACATGATGATTGTTTGGTCAACACAAGAGTCTCAAGGTCGCTACTTTCACCATCCTTAACACAACCACTTGCCTTTGACCATGGGATCAACGGCAAATGTGTTAGGACCAAGTGAAGCTTTTCTTGAGGTACCCTTAACTATAAACTACCAAAAACAAGAAAAACAAAAACGGACTCAAACCCTTAAGAAGGTTGTCACGCCATCTATCATTGGGAAGAGCCACCCGATTCACCCAATACTCCACCTTCGGAAGAACCGTGGCATTAAGAAAACCAAAGACTTATTAAAAGCGTAAAAAACAAAACAAAATCTATGAGCCTGTATAAGAAGCTAAAAATGAATTTGTTTTTTGCAAAAACAGAAAATAGAATGCATATGTACAATAGGGGAATGAATATACAACGGGGGATGAATATATACAATAATGTAACTTTATATACAGACCAAATGAAAGATAAAAAGTACGATAAAAGTAACCAAATGCAAGATTATATACAGACCAC
>MU767549.1:0-53187 GCA_026770625.1 Nicotiana glauca | reverse complement strand
ATATATATATATATATATATATATATATATATATATATATATATATATATATATATATAGTCATCATCGAATTGTGAGACTCCTTAAGCCATGTTCGTCTTCATGGGATCATCAGTGGTCCCCGGGTCCTCTGTATGCGCAGGAAAGACTGGTTCTCGGTATCCTGCTGCTCCGTTACTAGGACCTGGGATTGGACCTGGACTGGTTGTGGATCTGGTATATCCTATGTCTGACTGGAGGAAGCGTCCGGTGGGTCTGCCAATAGGATGATGGCATCATCTGCTCTCGGGATAGTCCTCTTCCTCTTAAGAGGCCTCTGTGTCTGTTCCGGAACTGTGGCTGCTGCTGGGACTGCTGCTGAAGCTGGGTCCTCAAATAATAAATCTAAAGGCAGCTGGTCTGCCTTCAGTCTCTCTACATCCGCCCTTAGCTCCTTCACGGACTCCCTGGAAGCCTGTGTCCTGCGCAGCTTCTTGTGCTCTTTGGCAAGCTCCTTTAGAGCCTTGCCCTGTGAAGCCACTACCTTCAAACTCGGCCTGTGTGCTGAGGATCTTCTCCTGGTTGTCAAGTAACTTCTTCAAAGCATCCTCTATAGATTGTGGGACCTGAACTGGCGGAGGAGCTGACTGATCTGCAATGGTGGAGGTCAGGGTGGACAACTTGGATGAAGCAATATACATCCAGTTGTTCTGGCTCTGAAGTGTCTGGCTCAATCGGTGGGCTGTGATAGAATGGGCCCGGGAAGATGGAATCTCCGGGCCAACTGAAGTAGAAGGACCTGGAGGCACATCAGCAGAAGTGGAAGGTCCGGGAGGCATGGCAGCAACCATGGAGGTAGGCTCAGTGGAGGACTCTATCACAAGTGGGTCTTCAGACTGGCCAGTTGGAGCAGAAGCAGGGGGCTTGTAGTTCTTGTCCTTGGGGTTGTCTGGCCCCCTCAAACTATACCATGAAAATGGAGCAACCGGCTTGGCCTTGACATCATACCACTTCTTCTCCACCTCCAAGTCCCGGAAGTACATAGAGAGAGTGTTGGGGAAAGGGTAGTTCCAGCTAGCCTCCGCACCTATAAGAGAGATGATGCGGGATATCACATTCCCCATGTTGATGGGGTATCCCTCCATGATCGATGCAACCAACACATCCTGATGGATAGGAAAAGTCTGGTCATGTGTGGTATGGTCCAATCTGCTGCAAACGAAGGTCTCCCAACCTTTAGCTTCAAATATTAGGGTCCCTCTCAGTATTTTTACCCCCGTAGTCAACCACTCAGGAACTTTACTTGGGATTGCCAAGTACTGGGCTAACCATGGACGGACCCCCCACCCATCTCCAACTTTGCCAGATTCTTGTCCTTTTCACTGAAGCCCAAATATTCATTCAGAGACTGCTCGTCGAACAACACCTTTTTGTTTCGGACCTTGGTCACTTTGGAACCCTTGACGATATGGGCCACATTACAATAGAATTCTCTAACCATATATTCATTTGCATCGATACACTTCTCCAGAAATATCTCCCAGCTCGGTCAAGTTCTAAATTGTCTCAGCACGTCAGGGTTGTGGGGTAGCAAGTCTTTGATAATAAAGCTCCTCTCCGGTATTAAATGCCTCACCAGCCACCACTCCCTAAACTGATGGTAATCCACTTGGCTCACAAATCTATCTTCCCACACTTCGGCCTTCCTAGTTCGGGCAATTACCCCTACCTGAGGCTCACCACCCTCATCTCCGCCTGCACTCTTCCTAGATAATAAAGTTGTGGGGGAGTGGAGTCGTCCCCACTACTGGTTGCTGACTCTTCAGATAAATCAGAAACTACATTTACCGGCCTCTTGATAGTGGGTAATGCTGGAGGAGTATCGGTTAGTTGGAAGTTGTTGGTGATGTGAGTTGGGACTGAGTATGAGGAGATGTCCTGGAATGGCATATACTCACTCCCCGAGGAATGGGAAGCAGCTCTATCTGCAGCTTTTATCAACTTTCGGGTCTTTTTGATGTTTTCCCGAGCATGGGGAGTGAGTTTTACCACTCTTTTTCCTTTGGCCCCTCGGGAGGAACCACCTTTCTCGGGTTGTTGTGATCCTTTGCCACCTTATTGTTTAACCATTGTCTGCAAATACATGCATCTAACATTGTTAGTCTAAACACATGCAGTGAAACAGATGCAAAATGAATTGTCGAACACAAGCTTAGAAGTTGCAGAAACAGTTGCAGGAACAGGCCAGTGCGGACCACACAAAATGGACGTGCGGCCGCACTGAGGCCACTGCGGACCAAACAGAAATGACCGCGGTCCGCACAAGTATAAGTCCCCCAAACTTACTCTTTGAATCTCACCACCGTGGTCCGCACAAAATGATATCGCGACCTCGGTGGGCCAGTGCGGACCGCACAAAATAAAGTACGGCCACACTGGGATATGTACATCTCTCTGAATCTTATCTCCACGGTCCACACAAAATGGTATCGCGCCCGTTGTGAAGCCATCGCAGACTGCACAGTGACGATCGCGATCCGCGGTGAAGCCACTGCGGACTACACAGTGACGATCGCGATCCGCGGTGGATGTCCAAACATGTCACTGAGTTAAGGTTTCCAATTTTTTTGCCAATTTCTTCAAGTTTTTCACCTAATATGTCCCTACTCAATTTACCCAGTCATTACTCACATCAAGAACACCAGAAACTAGGACTTAACTAACCCTAGCTAACAAAATTGAGAAAAATGGGAAGAAAAAAAAGTTACAGGCTAATGGTAATGAAATAAAAACAAAATTAATCAATTAAACGGACAATGGATGAGTTAAATATTACCAGATGTGAAGATGAAATGCAATTAGTCAATCTTAAGCAAGAATTTACGGTCAAGGGGAGATGAATAGTAACTTTAGGGCTCAGAGTGTTAAAAGTCCCATAAGGGTAAATGGTGACCCCTGGGGTCTATTTATAGAAAACAGTCGGACCTAGCCTTACCTACCAGCGCGGCCGTACAAAACTAACTGCAGACCGCACTGGGTTTATGCAGAAGAAGCTTGAGAAGGCAACCTCCATGGTCCAGACAAAAATGACCGTGGTCGCGGAGGTCCACTCTAAATGGAGTACGACCGTGGTGGAAAACTTCAGAGAGCACCTCACATGGCCCATACCAGTGCGGACCGCACAAATTGTACCGCAGCCGCACTGGCAACTTCAGAGAGTGTTTAATTTTTTTCAACTTGATTTGCACTGCATCCACACAATCCCTGCAACATTTCACAACCAATTAGCCCAAAAATCCTAAACTACAAAGAAAATCAAAGAAAAAGAAAAAAAGACATGGGTTGCCTCCCAAGAAGTGCCTGATTTAACATCGCAGCACGATGCGGGTTACTATCACATCATTTGAAATAAACCATAGCCACCACATGGCTATCATCAAACTTCTCAAGATAATGCTTGACACGGTGCCCATTCACTCTAAAAACTTCACCACTTTTATTATTCAAATCTAGAGCACTAAATGGGGTTACACACACTACTTCAAATGCACCACTCCACTTAGATTTCAACTTTCCCGAAAACAACCTTAGACGAGAATTGAATAAGAGGACCAAATCACTAACTTTGAACTCCTTTCCATGAGCATATTTGTCATAAAGGTACTTCATCTTGTCCTTATACAAGGACGAACTAGAGTATGTATGGAACCAGAATTCATCAAGTTCATTGAGTTGTTCAACATGAAGATTGGCCGCAACATCCCACTCAAGATTAAGCTTCCTCAAGGCCTACATGGCCTTATGCTCCAATTCCACCGGTAGGTGACATGCTTTCCCAAACACCAACCGGTACAACGACATACCAATTGGGGTCTTGTAAGCGGTTCGGTAAGCCCATATAGCATCCTCTAAATTTTTGGACCAATCGGTCCTATTGGCATTGACAGTTTTGGACAAGATGCTCTTGATTTCTCTATTTGATACCTCAACTTGGCCACTTGCTTGAGGATGATACGGTGTAGAGACTTTGTGATGACACCATACTTGGAGAGCAAGGCATCAAAAGCTCTATTGCAAAAATGCGATCCTCCATCACTAGTGATTGCCCGGGGTGTACCAAACCTTGTGAAAATGCTCTTTTTAAGAAACGCCACTACACTCCTAGATTCATTATTGGGCAAGGCCACAGTCTCAACCCATTTTAACACATAATCAACCGCTACAAAAATGTAGGTGTTCCCACACGAGCTAACAAAAGGGCCCATAAAATCGATACCCCAAATATCGAAAATATCTACCTCAAGAATTATGTTTAGAGGCATCTCATCTTTCTTGGAAGTCCCGCCCGCTCGTTGACATTGATCACATCTTTTCACTAATTCACTTACATCTTTGAACAAGGTTGGCTAATAGAAACCACAACTCAAAACTTCCGAAACCGTTCTCACCCCTCAATGATGGCCACCATAGGGGGGGGTGAATGATAAGCCTCCAAAATACTGAATTGCTCTCCCTCCATGACACACCTTCGAATCACACCATCCGTGCAAATCTTAAACAAGTATGGTTCATCCCAATAGAAATCCAAACTATCCCGCTTGAGCTTCTTCCTTTGGTTAGAAGAGAGCTCACACCGGATTATTCCGGTCATGAGGTAATTAGCAACATCGGCAAACCATGGCATTTTATTCATTGACACCGCAAGGAGTTGTTCGTCAGGAAATGAGTCATTGATTTCTATGCCATCACAAGGCCTCCCTTTCTCCTCCAATCAGGACAAATGGTCCGCAACTTGGTTCTCACTTACCTTCCGATCCACTATTTCTAAGTCAACTCTTGAAGAAGTAATACCCATCTCATCAATCTTGCCTTGGAATCTTTCTTGGTCATCAAATACCTAAGGGCGTCATGATCGGTGTGCACAATTACCTTGGCCCCCATAAGATATGGCCTAAATTTTTCCATGGCAAATACAATGGCCAAAAATTCCTTATCCGTCACCGTGTAATTCCGTTGAGCTTCATTCATAGTCTTACTTGCATAGTACACGGGATGCAACATTTTGCTCATTCGTTGGCCCAACATCGCCCCCACCGCAACGTCACTTGCATCACACATTAATTCAAAGGGCAAACTCCAATTGGGTGCGGTAATGATCGGGGTGGTGGTCAACTTGTGCTTTAGAAGTTCAAAGGCCTCCATGCATTTTTCATCAAAAACAAACTTAGCATCTTTCTCTAGCAACTTGCAAAGGGGATTCACAACCTTCGAGAAATCTTTGATAAACCGCCAGTAGAACCCAGCATGCCCAAGGAAACTCCTCACCTCTTTGACAGAAGTGGGGGGAGGAAGCCTCGAAATCACCTCGGTCTTAGCCTTGTCTTCCTCAATCCCATGCTTAGAAATCTTGTGACCCAACACAATACCTTCTTCAAACATAAAATGATATTTTTCCCAATTGAGAACGAGATTAGTTTCTTCACATCGGGCCAAAACTCTATCCAAATTTCCTAAGCACTATTCAAAGGAATCACCAACCACACTAAAATCATCCATAAAGACCTCCAATATGTCTTCCACCATGTCAGTGAAAATAGCAATCATGCAACGTTGGGAGGTCGCCGGAGCATTGTACAACCCGAATGGCATCCGGGAGAAAGCAAATGTACCATATGGGCATGTGAAAGTGGTATTCTCTTGGTCCTCCGGGGCAATTAAGATTTGATTATAGCCTGAATACCCATCCAAAAAGCAATAGAAAGCGCGCCCCAGAAGGCAATCAAGCATTTGGTCGAGGAACGACTACGGGAAATGATTCTTCCAGGTCACCTTATTGAGTTTTTGGTAGTCCATATAAACTCTCCACCCAGTAATGGTCCGAGTGGGAATGAGTTCATTGTTGTCATTTGTCACCACCGTCATCCCTCCTTTCTTTGGAACACATTGAACTGGAGAAGTCCATGAACTATCAGAGATTGGATAAACCACACCCACATCTAGCCATTTGATCACTTCTTTCTTCACCACCTCTTGCATTGCCTCATTGAGCCTCCTTTGGTGTTCTAATGAAGGCCTTGCATCCTCCTCCAAAATGATTTTATGCATGCAAAATGTGGGGATTATTCCCCAAATGTTGGCCAATGTCCACCCAATTGCTTTCTTCCTCCTTTTGAGAACAACCAAGGTGGCGTCTACCTGCAAGTTAGTGAGGCAAGAAGAAATAATAACTGGTAAAGTAGAATTTGAGCCCAAGGACTCATACCTAATGTGTAGAGGAAGTGGTTTCAACTCCAACACCGGTGGCTCCTCAATGGATGGCTTAGTTGGTGGAGTTTTCCGATTTTCAAGATCCAAGGACAATTTCCTAGGCTCATAAGAATACGAGGCCATACCGTGCAAAGCATTCACGCATTCCACTCTACTTGCATCATCATTGACATCGATATTTAGAAGCACGGCCTCAAGGGGATCCTCCACGTTGATCATAGAACTTGTGTCATCCACTATCACAGATGTGACAATGTCCACAAAAGAGCACACCTCGGTGCTATGGGATGCTTTATGGATTTGCAAACATGGAAGACCACCTTTTCATCTACTACTCGAAAAGTTAGCTCACCCGCTTCAACATCAACCAAAGCCTTCCCCGTTGCTAGGAAAGGTCTCCCAAGAATAATCAGGACTTCAAAGTCCACTTCACAATCCAATATGACAAAGTCGGCCAGCAATATGAATTTGTTCACCCAGACAAGTACGTCATCAATTATACCCAAAGGCTGCTTCATCGACCGATCCACCATTTGAAGTCTCATTGAGGTTGGCCTAGGCTACCCAATTCCCAAAGTCTTGAAGACCGAATAAGGCATCAAATTTATGCTAGCCCCCAAATCACAAAGTGCCTTGGCAAAATCCGCAGTACCAATAATGCAAGGGATAGTAAAAGCTTCGGGGTCTTCAAGTTTCGGGGCCGTAGAATGTACGACAGCACTCACTTGATGAGTCATCATAAGTGTTTCACACTCCATCGACCTCTTCTTCGTTACCAAATCCTTCATAAACTTTGCATACCCCAGAATTTGCTCAAGTGCCTCCACCAAAGGCACATTGATTGTAAGTCTCTTCATCATTTCAATGAACTTTTTGAATTGGTTATCACCCTTTTGCTTTGATAACCATTGAGGATAAGGCAGAGGTGGCCTAGGCAAAGGTGCCTTGGCTTTGGGAACCATCGGCTCAAGCATATCAATCACGTGTTCCCTAGATGGGTTCACGACATATTGTGTTTCCACCTCGGCCTCATCAATATCTATCCTCACTTCATTGTTCACATTAGTCTCAACCACATCTTCAACAATCAAAGAACTCACATCTTCTTGGAACCCAACACCATCATCCACAACTTGATTTTCTTTCGAGGCATGCACATCACCGCCTCTCCCACTTCTTGTTGTAACTGCCATCACATGATTGTTACCTCCCTTCGGGTTCACTACCGTATCACTTGGTAGAGCACCCTTAGGTCGAGTATTCAACGATTGAGAGATTTGGCCTAATTGCATCTCCAAATTCTGGATAGAAGTATTGTGGGAAGCCAATTGAGCATCAGAATCTTGGTTCTTCTTCATCATTTGTTCGAACATCATTTCTATTCTTCCCATATCATTACCCGAAGAACTAGACCCTTGAGATTGAAACAGAGTCGGATTGTTCAGTTGTTGGTACATCGGGGGCCTTTGAAAGCCTTGACCCCGATTGCCTTGTTTTCTATTGTTATTCCACCCTCCTTGATTACCATTATTGTTCCAGTTGTTGTTGTTGTTATTCCCATTCCAATTCCCTTGATTGCCCGAATTGTTGTTCCCCCAATTTTCGCCTTAGTTGTTGTTGTTCCAATTACCACTACCTTGTTGATTGCCCCAATATCCTTGGGGATGCCATTGTTGGTTTGAAGAGTTTCCTCGGTTGCCTTGATAGTTATTGACATATTGAACCTGTTCACTTTGATCATCATAGCATTCATTCGAAAAAACATCACCATCATCATATTGATCACAATTCCCTTGAGGTTGTTGCCCTCTTTGCCTTCTCTTAAGCATATTCACTCCTTCAATGGCATTGAATTGGTGAGGATTTTGGAATTATTGCGATTGTGCCTTCGCCAATTGATTCATAGTAGTAGTAAGCTTGGCAATATCTTGACCATGGTCATGCAACTCGTGCAAATGGATGACCGTGGGGTCACCTTGGGGCACATTTGCTCGGCTTTGCCATGCCAAAGAAGTGTCGGCCATTTCATCCAAAACATTACAGTCTTCATTGTAAGGAAGCTTCATAAAGTTGCCTCCGGCGAATTGATTCACAATGCATTGATTAGTGGTGTTGATGCCCCGATAAAAGGTTTGTTGAATCATCACATCCGTCATATAGTTATTTGGGCACTCTTTCACCGTTGTTCTAAATCTCTCCCATATTTCATGCAAGGGTTTCGTTGGCTCTTGCTTGAAGGCCAAAATTCACCTCGAAGCATCGCCATGTGACTCGGCAAAAAGAACTTAGAAATAAACTTGTCCGCCAATTCATCCCATGTTGTGATGGAATGATTGGGGAGCCTTTCTAACCAACCCAATGATTTACCCCGAAGAGAGAACGGGAAAAGCCTCAATCCCGCATCCTCGGACACGTTTGTCTGCTTGCTACCCCAGCATGTATCTACGAACCCCTTCAAGTTCTTGTAGGAATTTTGATCGGAGGCGCCCGTAAAATACCCTCGTTTCTCGAGCAAGGTCAACATGACATTTATGATTTGAAATTTCCCCGCCCGGATTCGGGGAGGAATGATGGCACTCGCATATCCTTGATTTGGGAGGACTCTTGGAGCCACTCATGGCGGTGGCAGAAGAGGTTCTGGGATATTGTTGTTGTCATTTGCATTGGCCTGATGGTCTCTACGTGGAGCTTGAGGTAAAATAGGAACCTCTTCTTGATCAAGATCATCTACCTCCTCCCTCGCATTCACATTGCCAAGAGGGTCATTAGCATTGAGAGCCATTTGTACCTGAATAATCGATACAAACAAAATTAGTAACAAAGAAGTAAAGAAGAACAACACACAAAACTACTAAATAGATAGCCAAAAACCATAAGCTCCACCTCAACAAGCATCAAAAAGTGATCGCAGCCAACTCCACGCTACTAAAAAGTAGGAGAAGAGGGTCGCAATAGCTTTTACTGATAACAAAAAGGTTGGAAGATCCAAGAACTTAAAGAAAATAAGTTGACTAAATGCGGAAGTAGTAAAGAAATGCAAACAGATTAAGAAAAACAAGAAAAATAAACTAGATATGTCGAAATTCAAGGAAAGGTCCAAGAACCCCGAGACTATGTTAATCTAGATTTTGACAAGATCCTAATGACAACAAGTTGGTTATGAAACCAATTTCCTTCACTAGAGATAAGATAATCAAGAACTAGATTCGGATCTTGACTTCTAGTTTGAATAACTTACGACAACAACTAGTAAAAGAAACTAGTCGCCTTCGAAGAATATCAAAAGAAACCAAAGCTATCACAAGAAAGAAAATTATCTTACTACCTTAAGCTATGAACTAGTTTGGGTTGCAAGATAAATCTTCTAAGTAAAGTTCACAAAGGTTCAAAAGAACTCACAATAATAATATTTATCTTCAATACTGCATGAGTGCTTTTGAACCTTTGTGAGAGCTAGAAGATAATAATAATATTATTATGCAATTCTAATAATAATATTTATCTTCAATTCGATCCTTAAAGAGCACTCATGCAATTTATTGAAGTCTTGACTAGCTCCTTCTTTACTACTATAAAAAGGGGTCAGGATCGAATCCTCAGAGAGCTAGAAGGGAATTTATGTATCTACTTAGAATTAGAATTGCATGAGTGCTCTTTAAGGATATTCTCTTCATTTTTGGGTTTTTTCAATTATAAACTACTATTATCAAACTACTAATTAAAACTAGACTATGCTACGAGATAATTGCTAAAGTTGTATTTAATGAGAAGAAAGGCACTAGGGTCGTGCCATCACCTAGGTGTCTAATTGATGGGTAGATGTTACTAAGGTTAGATTGACATAATTGGGGCTTATGCTATAACCGTTGCACAATTTTACCCACTCTCACACCTCTCGGTAGAGAGAGTGATTTTGCCCAATTGACTCTCTCGAGACCACATGGGTAGGCAAATTAGATCAAGCAACTAGGGTTCAAGTAGGGTGATTACTCTCTCGAGGTTTAATCCGTTAATTGGGACTATCATTTCTCATGAGTCCATCCCAATTCCTAGTTGGGTCAATTTTGGAGACATAAACTCTCTTTCTCACGAAGAGTCAAATCTACAAAGCACAAATCAGTGTTTCCAACCACCAATTCATAGATTAAAACATAAAATCAACCCAAATAGCAAACACCCATAATCAATCTAACCCTAGATGGAAACACCCATCAATTACCCGTACTAGGGCTGAGCCACACCCCTAGCTAATGAGTTTAGCTACTCATGCTTGAACAAGAAAATGAAGAAATAGATGAAGAACAAGACATAATAACTAAATGCTAAATTAAATTACAAGAATCTATCGTTAATTTGAAGCTAAGATGCCAAAAATGGCTACAAAAGATGTTCTCACGAGCGCAGCTCAGTTCTAGAATTAACTGCTGACCTAAAAATGGTAAAATATTCTATTTATACTAAGCTAGAAAAATTGGACAAAAATACCCCTGCGGGGTTAGTGCGAGCCGCACAAAATGGATCGCGGCCGTACTTGGCTCTTAAAATTCAAAAATTAGCTCTCTCAAGTTGGGCTCCGTGGACCGCGCAGAATGGACCGCGACCGTGGAAGCAGCTGGCGCGGTCTGCACAATCATGACCACGGACCACATGGCATGTGCTTGGCATAATTTCAACTCTCTGAATCTCTTGTCTGCGGACCGCACAGAAAGGTAGTATGGCTGCGGAGCCTTTATCGCAGGCCGCTAAAACTGAACTGCGGCCGCGTTACCTTTAGCCTAGTTTGCAAACTTTCTGAACCACCTAGTGCGGCCGCATTCGACTTTGCGCGGTCCGCACTAGGCTTGCTTTCCCTCAGATTGCTTGGCCTCTGATACTTGAGCAGGTTTCACTCCTTTTGAGCCGATCTTTGACATTTTGTCATTTTGTTGATCAAACCTGCAATCAAGCACAACTTATGAGCCTTTTGGGACTATTTTGTAGCAATTTATAATCAAATCATAGGCAAGTAGGAGCATAAAACAAGTTAAAATCCCAACTTATTAGAGGGCGACAAGAAAGTTGTTAAGCAGATTCATGAAATACCCTCCCAACACTTGGGAAGAAATTCACAATGCCTATTGCGGTTAGGTGAGAGAAAATGAGGATGATCTCAATGGTCCAACCCAACAGCTAACGTCAGTCCAAACAGAGTCGAGGAAAATAGCCGTAACGATGGCCGAAGAGACCATTGAGGTCTACGCCCCAACTGGGACAGGAACTAACCATATGTCATAACAGCTATTCTACCATCTCCTCGCCATACAAAAGGAATGTCCAGGCCATATACAGGACTCAGCGAAAGGAAAGAGGTATGCCTCCACTCTTATCTGCTCATAATTTTGTGTTCCCCCTTTAGAAATAGTGTACGCACGAGAGAAGCTCGGCCCGATGGTGAGGTTGCCAAAAAGATGAAGTCTGACCCAAGTACCAGAAAGTTGAACGCCCTCTATGAGTTTCATCAGAAGCGTTGTCACAAGATCGAAGATTGCATAGCCTTACGGTAAGAAGTGGTGAACATGCTTCACCAAGGACACATAAGGGAGCTGATGAGTGACCGCGGAAGAGAAAACTTTGGCCGCGGATGAGAAAAACACCAAGGCCCTCCAAAGCCACCCTCCCCCGCCCACACCATCCAAATGGTCATCGGCGGAGGCGTCGAAGGAGCAATCAATCACGTGAAGTTCACCTCCATACATAAACTGAAGTGGTCGATCACCCATGAACGGTATAATGACCTCGAAGATCGTATCATCTTCGGAAAGTCAAATACCCACGGTTTGACCTTTCCTCACTTCGATGCTCTTGTCATTAATTTATGTATTTCAGATACTGATATAAAAAGAATAATGGTAGATGATGGGAGCAGCGCGTGTACCATTATTTTCCCTCAAGTTCTCACACAAATGAGACTCAAGTACAAGATAGTACCACCCTGCATAACGCTAATAGGTTTTAACAATGCAGTTGAGCAAACCTCAGGAGAGATAACGCTACCCGTTCTGGCCGAGGGCATCACCCTAGAAACAATATTTCATGTCATGAACCAGGACACAGCTTATAGTGCCATCATACGGAGACCCTGGGTACACACCATAAGGGCTATCACGTCCAGCTTATATCAAGTAATCAAGTTTCCTACTCCGTTGGGATATTTAGCATCCGAGGCAAACAACGCACAGCCTAAGAATGCTACCGCATCACCCAAGATTGCACATGCACTCAATAGTTAAAAGGAATAGGCTCAAGAGCATATCAATTACCAAAGTGGTGGCCCAAACTCGACGAACAAAAAGATGTCATCAAGGTCCCAACGTCATGGAAGCCATAGGGTCATTGGTAGAAGACCTCGATCCCATCCAACTAGACAATAGAGACCACAACAAAACGGCTTACATCAGCCATAAACTCTCAGAACCAGGTAAATTTTATAAATTTCTAAATGATAATGCCGATCTGTTTACTTTCTCTCATACAGATATGCCAGGTATCTCGAAAGACATTTCCACGCATAAGTTGAACGTCGATCCACTCTACCCACTGGTACGACAAATAAGAAGAAAATTCAACTCTGTAATCAATAAGGCCGTCCGTGATGAGGTGGAAAAACTACTCGCTAATGGCTCCATCCGAGAGTTGAAATACCCCCAATGGGTCGCCAATGTGGAAAAACGGAAAGTGGCAGATGTGCGTGGATTTCATAGATCTAAACAAGGCCTGCCTGAAAGTCTCATTTCCATTGCCTCATATCGATCAACTTATCGACGCGATGGTAGGCACAAGTTGTTAAGTTTCTTGGATGCCTTCTCAGGTTACAACCAAATCCTCATGGTAGAGGAGGACCTGGAAAAGACCACTTTCGTAACCCATCAGGGGACGTACTACTATAGAGTCATGCCATTCAGGTTGAAGAACGCAGGGGTGACTTATCAAAGGCTGGTTACCAAGATGTTCAAGGACCAACTCGGCAAAATAATGGAAGTTTATATAACCGATATGTTGGTCAAATCAAAAAGGAAGGAAGACCACATCGACTATCTGAAGGAAGCCTTCGATATACTAAGGCAATACAGCATGAAGCTGAACCCCGAAAAGAGTGCCTTCGGCGTAACCCCAAGCAAGTTCTTCGGTTTTCTAGTTTCACAAAGAGGCATCGAGGTCAACCCCGACCAGATCAAAGCCATCGAGAGAATACCCAAAGTATTGAACAACAAGAAATAGGTACAAAAACTGACCGACCATATAGCTACCCTATTGAGGTTCATCTCACGATCCTCTAAAAGATGCTACAAATTCTTCAACATGCTAAAAAAGGACAACAGACTCCAGTAGAATTCATAATGCATCAAGGCCTTAAGAGAACTAAAGGCATACTTTTCCTCGCTCTCGCTACTCACTAAAGCAGAACCCGGGGAGCGCCTCCTGATATACTTGGTCATATCAGAGGTCGCAGTAAGTGCATTGCTGATCCGTTAAAACAAAGGTACGGAATCTCCAATATTATATTCGAAAAACCCTAGTCGACGCCGAACAAGGTATCCCCGCCTAAAAAAGATAGCCTTGGCATTGGACATAGCTTCATGCTAACTTAGAACCTATTTTCAATGTTACCCCATATCGGTAGTCACGATCTTCCCCCTAAGGAGAATCCTACATAAATCTGAGCTGTTGGGGAGATTGGTCCAGTAGGCAATAGAATTGAAGGAGCACGATATAACATATCATCGCAAAATAGTGATAAAATTGCAGGTACTCGTTGACTTCGTTGCCGATTTTAGTGCCAAAATAATGCCTAAGGCCGAGCAGGAAACTTCTCGCACCTCTCCTAGGTTACCCAACCTATGGGTCCTATACACCGATGGCTTCCAACGTGTCAGGATCTGGACTGGGACTCGTGCTCGAGGACCCAATAGTCATAGTCATCCGCCAGTCCATACGGTGCCCCGATATGACTAATAATGAGGCTGAGTACGAGGCCGTAATTACAGGACTAAAGCTGGCTCTCAAATACAGAGCACGACGAGTCATCCTCCGATGCGACCTACAACTCATTGTCAACCAAGTCACAGGGACTTTCCAAATCAAAGAGCAGAGGCTACAAAAGTACCAGGCAAAAATTCATAAACTATTTTTGAAATTTAACGAATTTCAACTCGACCAGATATCTCGAGCACAAAACATCGAGGTAGATTGCCTCGCCAAGATAGCAGCAGCAACCAAAAACATAAATGGAAAAGAAGACGTGGTCAACCTCCTCCACTCATCAATAGACCAACTTGAGGTACACTTTGTAAATTTAAAATGGGACTGGCGCAGCCGTATTATAACATATTTACATGAGGGAATACTCCCGTTAGACAAATTAGAAGCCAAAAAGCTTCGAATGCAGGTGGCTAGATACAACATCATCAACCACAGCCTATACAAAAGAACATTTGGCAATCCTTTGGAAAAATTCCTAGGGCCAAACCAAACAAGACGCGTCCTCGAGGAAGTATACGAAGGCCACTGCAGTGCCCATATCAGCAACCGAGCCCTCGTTAGATACTACATATGAGCAGGCTATTGTTGGCCCACCATAAAGAAGGAAGCTGCCGACTTCATCAAGAAGTGCGAGCAGTGAGAGAAATATGCTCCTATGATACACCAAGCGGGTGAGAACCTCCACTCGGTCACATCGCTATGGCCATTTATCAAATAGAGAATGGAGATCGTGGGACCATTCCCAGCGGAACAAGGTAATGTGCATTTCCTTTTGGTTTTCACTAACTACTTTTCCAAATGGGTAGAAGTAGGTGCGTTCTCCCAAATACGCGAACAGGAAGTTATCACATTCATATGCAGAAACATTATATGCCTCTTTGGCATCCCCAAAGAAATCAACTGTGAAAATGGAACCCAGTTCACTAGGAAAAACACCGCCGAATTCTTCGAGAAATGGAACATCAAGCGAATACTCTCCATGCCATATCACCTTGCAGGCAACGGCCAAGCCGAATCCTCCAACAAAACAATACTAAACATAATGAAGAAGAAACTCGAAGACGCCAAGGGATTATATCTAGAACTACTACGAGAAGTGCTATGGGCATACCACACCACGCTAAAAACAAGTAGAGGAGAAATGCCATATTCACTACTCTATGGGACTGACGCAGTGATACCAGTTGAGGTCAGGAACTAAGTTTGAGATACTTCAATGAGAGGGGACCAAGCAACTACGAGAACAGAAAGCAAGACCTCGACGAAACGGAGGAGTGAAGAGACATGGCTCACATAAGAATGATAGCCCAAAAACAGCAAGCAGAACGATATTACAACAAAAAGGCCAAAGTAAGACCACTCAAAGTCGGGGACTATGTACTCAAGGCCAAAACACAGGCGAGCAAAGACCCAAGAGAAGGTGAACTAGGAACCAATTGGGACCTGCCATACAAAATCACGACCGTAACAAATAAAGGATCATTCCAACTAGAAACAATGGAAGGAAAGCTACTACCAAACAATTGGAACGTCGCCTACTTCAAATACTTCAACTTCTAAGAATGGACGTCCTCCAAGTCGTACTCTTTTTTCCCTTACCCGGGTTTTATCCCAATTGGGTTTTATCGGGGATGCTTTTAATGAGGCGACGAAGGGGATGTATCGAAGTTCAAGTATAATTCATTACCCCGCCTATCGACTACTTCTCCAGGCCAAGCTATGAAGGGACTAGGTAGACTGTAACTTCTCAAATGTATGTGCGGAACAAACAGAAACATGCAATATTCTCCAATTAATGAAATAAACAAAGCAACATGCATCATTTTTGCACAAGTCCACCAAATCATTCTACATCCTACATTCGACCTCGCTCGAATTATTTGACATTCGACCTCGCTCGAATTACTTTACACCCGACTCGCTCGAGTTATTCGATATTTGACCTCACTCGAATTATTCGACATTTGACCTCGCTTGAATTATTTGACAATCGACCTTGCTCGAATTATTCGACATTCGACTTCGCTCGAATTATTTGACATTTGACTTCGCTCGAATTGTTTTACATTCGACCTCGCTCGAATTATTTGACATTCGACCTCGCTCGAATTAGTTTACATTTGACTCGCCCAAATTATTCGACATTCGGCCTTGCTCGAATTATTTGGCATTTGACCTCGCTCGAATTATTTTACATTCGACTTGCTCGAATTATTTTACATTCGATCTCGTTCGAATCAATCAAACCTCAACCTCGTTCGAGCTAACTAATCTCTGACCTTAATTCGGTCTATGTTCGACTCTGCCAAAAGACATTACATGCAAACGACTGAAAAATTAGGGACTTTCCCACTTAGCAAACGAGAAGAAAAAGAGAACGAAAATCCAAAAATAGATAGCAAAAAGGCAATTGTTCCATTTCAATTGTCAGATTACAACGATTTTTACAAAAGGCTCGATGACGCCCTCACAAAAATAGCTAAGCAAAAAAAAAACTAAGTACAAAAGCTTCACGCCACATCATCCCCATCAGCATACTCATCATCAAACCAAGGATCTGAGGCAAGCCCATCCACAACATCGTCATCATCATCATCCCTGCCGAATAGGAAACTAATTGAATTAAAAATATCACAATTATTGAAATTTAAAGTATTGAAATATATATATAAATACGGAAAATTCAAATTTAAAAAATCATACGAATTAGCATAGTATAAATTCCTTTATTTTCAATCACGATATTTCTAATAACTTAACGGGATTGGAGAAAAATGTTTCAACGTAGTAAATTTACTTTAAAAATTATTTCGCCAGAATAATAGTTTCAGGAAAAGAACTCAAGGAACAATGGCAAGTCAATAACTCAATGCCAATAACCCGATCTTCACGACTCAGTAAAACCCGAAATTCAAATTGTCAAGTCTTAAATAAATGAACTAGGATATTCTCAGTATTCAGCTATAACCAAATCCTAAATGAAATGTAAAACCATCGGATAACTTGTACAGTCAAAGAGGAATACATAAGCATATATATATATATATATATATATATATATATATATATATATATATACACACACATTGATGCGGCGCGCATCCCGATCCCACCAATCCTCCCTTATTCCTCCTCAACAATTACAATAAAGTAAATAGTATATATTTGTTGCAGCATGCAACCCAATCCCAGCAATCGTCCCTTATTCCTCCTTAACAATTACAATAAGAATAAATAGTATTTATATCACCATATCAATAACAACCTGATCATTCACCCTTATTACTCCTTGTTGCGGCGTGCAACCTGATCCTAGCAGTCCACCCTTATTACTCCTCAATATATATCACCATTATTCCTCCTGTTGCAGCACGCAACCCGATCCCACCTGTCCACCCTTGTTACTCCTTGTTGCGCCGTGCAACCCGATCTCACCAGACAACATCAATTCTCCCGTTATTCCTCCTCAACATATCAACAACCAAACATAGTATAAAATCAACAATAACAACAACAATTCAACAACCCAAACACAAGGATTTCTACCACCAAGAGTATGAGTACATGGCAACAAGAGAGTTACGGAAAAACCAAGAAGCACAACAACCTTTACAAACAATAAAACATAAAAGGCACGTGATAACTGCACTACCAACCACCAACATTTGGACACATAGCATATATGCACGGGGTCATAGAGGAATTCAAAGTTAAGAGATAATAAAAAAAGGAGAAATACAGGTATTAGCTTTCTCTCTCTAAGCTCTCGGTGCACGTTATGCTAACGTACACCGTCTAAGAAGCAACCATGGCAAGAAAGCAAGGACGACCTAAATGAGAGCCACTTGTGACGGTCGGCGAATCCATTAGTGCAACAGTAATTGCAGATACCCTAACTAAAGGATCCATACAGCAAGTAACAACATCAATCGGACACCAATTTCAGTCTAATTCTCAAAAATTAGGCTTTCCCAGTAATGCTAAGGGACTAACGAACAGGATAGAACTCAGTGCAGTGTAGATGAATGTGTCTTCATCTTCGTGTGAAGGCACTCGAATAAGTACAGCTATGGAGATTACACAAGAAAGGGAGAAAGTAATAATAACTGAGTTGAATGTCAATTTAACAGTAACAATAGAGCTAAAGGACGAGACAAAACCACATGCAGAAGCACCGGAGCTGGAGAAAATATGGGCAAAATTGTTTGATGGCAACAGATCCTCAGAAAATGGTATGGTATTATCATATATCCCAGAGCAAAGTGTTGATGGTAATATTGTGGTAAAAGTAGATAAGGAAGAAATTGAGCCTCAAAATAAAAAATGGGAGTGTGTCCTAATTATTTATATAATTGGGGATACACCAAGGGACAAATTCATGGAGAGATATATAGCTCATTCTTGGAGTAAAGCGAGTATTCCAGATCTTGTCACACCTCCTTTTTACCATCTCGAGGGTATATGGGAGTTTTTCCTATTAAAGTGACATTAATCAAAATGGATTAGTTAATTTTTTCAGAGTCGCCACTGAAGATAGTTTATTTGGTATCCCAAGTCATCGGTTTATATTAAATCCCAAATCGAGGAGAATTTGACTTATTTAAAAGTCTGCGAACCAGAAATTCTAAATAAGGAATTCTGTTCACTCGGGAGAAGATGTTAGGCATTCCTGGGTTCCGTGGTTCGAGCACGGTCGCTTTAACTATTAACATTGGCCTATTATTTGATTTACTACATATTTTAAACCTATTGTGCATTTTTAAACTTTATAATCACTTGTAATTATTTAAACTACTTTTAGGAAGATTCAATATTATTTAAAACATGCCTTAAACCACGCTACATGAAATGCACCCGCGGTTCGCGACACGTTCTATTTAACATTGTTGAGAAATTGGAATCAGGTCACACGAAATGTACACCTGGATTTAAAAATCACAACTACGTCATGGGAACCATACTCGTAGCTAAGATTGAATTATTTAAAGAATGCACCTAAAGCATTTACGAAGGTTCAAATTAATAACAACATTTATGAGGGACATGAAGTGTTTAATTGATGGGACACCTCAATTTTGAAAGGATTAACTCTTGAATTAAATTTCATGAGGGCCATGGGTTAAGTGGTTTTATGGCACACCTCACTTTAATTTTAACTAAAGGAGATTATTTAAATAAGGCTAAGATCCTAATTGAAGCTTAAACTAGAATTTCCTCAACTTAAAGCTAAGATCTTTTGAGTTATCTAAGGCAAGTGTTTTGGGCTAGCATTGAGTTCATTGAACAAATTAGCTTTAGCGGTTAGAATTGGGCTCACAAACCAGCCTAGAAATCAAAAGACTTCAAAGCATCACACTGAGTCTTAACCAAACGCCCCAAAGTAGGCTCAAAATTAGGCGGGCCCAATGACTGTGTTTTCTAATTGGGCCTATCTACCCTTTGCATTTAGGCATACACATAGTCGAAAAGGCTATAGACAGATTCATTTTGAATGGAAAAATAAAAATACAAAGCAAGTTTGAAAATTAATTACCCTATACTAATATGCAAGATGCTAGATATATTATTTATAATTTGCAAATGAAATTTACGACTGGGTCCAGCTGTTGGGTCCAAACTGCCCAGGCCCAAGGGGCTACGCCTAGACTTGCTCGAATAAACCCTACATTTGGGTCTGATTACAAGTCTGGCCCAATTTATATTTACATGCAGCCAGAAACATGTTTATCACAAAGAAGATCTACTACTGAAAAGTCTAATGATAATCAAGCTCAATTTGAATTTAACAGTCCATTTACAATATTGACAGTCCAAGACTTTATACAAAAGAAGGATTTTAACCTAATGAATCATTATCCTACAGTCCCTCCCCACCAACATCTAAAAAGAAAGAAAGAAGAACTTCTAAAAAAATAATTAAGAGAAAAATGTCTTCTAGCCTCCAATTCCTGCCTTCAGATTCTTCAAAACCAATGTAACAAATTGAAAGAAATCAGCTACAAAGCTGCTCCTCACAACTGTTTGTTTAAACTTCGAACTTGAAGTTTCTTATTGCCAAACCAACCCCAGTTTCTATCAAGAAACTCATGGATCTGACCCTGAAAGGGTCATATTCACAAAATACCTTTAATTATACCAATCCACTATATTGTCAGGCAAGGTTCAAATAAATAAAGTAGAATACAATTGTGATTCATGGGTTTTTCCATGTCAAGGGTCAAGCTCAAGAACCAACAAAGGTTTTAAATTCAAAGTATGTCATGCTGCTTTAAGGCAATACCAGAATGAACCAAAGGGAAAGGAGGGGGTGGTTTAGTCCATGAATCTGACCATGTAAGGGTCAGGCTCAATGGACCAACCAAGTTTCAAACATGGGGATCTAAACATACTACCTAACTAATGCAAAGAAAAGCAGATATGCATACTAGATGAAACAAATGAATGATAAATGTTAAAATAAAGTAAAGAAACAGAATTTATGACCTAGAACCAAAAGTATCAGAAACTCATACATTTTAAGGGAGAAAGAAAAGAGAAAAGCTTTAATACTGTTGTACCTTCAGCATGTAAACCATAGCAAACATATACAAACAATGTCAAATAAGAAGCGGCTCATATTCATCTTAAGTTTCAATTATAAGTAGTCAAACAGGGAAAGGATCATATGTACCTTTTATCAGCGAAAATCAAACAAGAAAAGCAAATAGCTTTCTGGAAAAAAACTGACTGGAACAACAGCAGAATACAACAACAAAAAAACAACACAACTACAACATTCCACAACTGAACCAAAATTTCAGACCAAAAAACCTGCAAACTTGAACCTAGAAATCTCAACAAAACACCTAAAAAGGATCCTCCCAACTTCAAACTATTATCCTCTAGCTTGTAAAGATTCAGAAAAGAAGTTTTGAAATTTTTGTCAAGTTTTCTGAAATCTAAACTTTTTCAGAATAGGACAGAGAGGTTTGGTGCAGTAAAATGATTCTAAAAAGTGTGGTGATTGCTAAAATGATTGGGTTTTTCTCAGAGTGAGTGAGAGGTATTATATATAGGCATATAAAATGCTATGTGCTGAAGGAATAAAAGAATCATTCCTTCAGCCACAAAAGGAATATTCTTAACAGAAATGAACATCTGGCTGTCCCTCATTGATTTCATTACTTTGTACTAACCAAATGAGGCCAGTTGTCCCTATTCTAGAACATTTCCAGCATAGACCTTATCCTATTTCAAGATTACCACCCCCTGTTATGACTTCTTAAGTTTCTTTTTTGTTCATTTGACCCCTCTAAATATCAATTGATTTACAATCTAGGGCCAACACAAACAAACAGGTCAAATCAATCAGATAAATCAAACAAGCAAAACTATACAATGAATTCTAAGCATTTGAACCCTAAAAAAAAAAACCTAAAATGCACTAATTTCATAATGAATTTCTGAATTAAACAAACAGAAACCTAATGAAATTAAATCATGCAATTGAGTGCTGAAATGTAAACATGCTTCAATTAATTTTCTTGAATGGACAATCAAACAACTAATCGTGAATAAAGAAAACAAATCTAAAATTATCCCTAAAACATGCGGCTAATCAAGAACCTTTAAACATGAAAAAGAAGCAACAAATAATGGAAAAGAAACTAAAAATAAAATTAACAGAAGTTACCTAATGCTATTTTGCACCGGGTCAGTTGAAGAATTATTGAACGAGGCGGTCATGAACTTATATAGACATTAACTGGCTGTTATTAACAAGAACAACCAGCTAATAGATGTCTAGGTTCATAGGTTCAAAACACTGACCAAGCGAAGAAAAAAGAAAATTTAGGGTTTTTCCGAAAATTGAGATTTAAAATTCAACCAACTTGGGGCTGATTCAAGGGGCGCTAAGGGTGGTTTGAAGTTCAGGTAGGGGAAAGGACTATAGGTTGTTAATTTGGGGTGGGTTGGAGCAGTTAGGGTTTTGGTATCGAAATTTCAATTTGAGATTCGAGGAGTTTGGCAGTGATTCGAAGGAAAAGGGTTGACGATTTGGGATGAGGAGGCTGTGGGGGTTATGTGGTGTTGATTTGGGGTCATTTGGCATGCCGGAACCGTCGTGAGGCGATTTCCAGCGGGTGGTTTGCGGCGGAGGCGGCGTGGGAATCCTAGACGGCTAGGGTTTCTTGAAAGAGAGACGAAGATGAAGATTGAAGGGGTTAGACACGGGGCGGGGGAGCTGGGTCTCTCTTTAGAACAGTTTTATATTAAATGCACCCTTAGTTCCAAGCCGTTGGATGATCGAAATCCAACGACTGTGATTAGATTGTTACATAACGGGGTCGTTTGGCTTGAGAATGAGTTGGACCAGGTAAGGTTGGGTTTGGGCTTGGGTTATGGGTAACGGATTTGGGCTGGTTATGGGTCAGATTAGCTCAATTTTAAAAAATAAAACCCTTTTTAAAATCACACTCTTTATTTCCCCTTTTATTTATTTTTATTTTCTTTTCTCTTTTTTTAATTAAAAATCCTAAAAAATGTTCCTAAATTACCTAAATTGTAAAATTAAACCAACTATCCAATTATAAAATTATAAACATCACTTAATTCTAAATTAAAAAAAAACAATAAATTAAAAATTAAAAGACAAAGATGTAAAAATGAGTTATTTTTTGTGCTTTTCAAATTTCTATAAAACAAATAATTATGGATTAATCCTAAAAATATAGAAATAAATCCTAAATGCAATGCATGATTTTTTTTTGGCATTTTTCATGATTTTAATAAAATTAAACACGCACAAAATGCAAACAATTAAATAAAATCCTACAAAAATTTCTAAAATGACAAATAATTAACAGAAAACCTATTTTCTTGGGATTTTATAGGAGTATTTTGGATAGGGCAAAAAGCACAGGCTCACAGTTGCTCTTCTTTGCTCGGAAACCTGACAGGTTTTCGAGCAAAGACAAAATGAGCAATTATGAGGGATTTTTGCCCGTTTTAAAACTCTATGGGAAGCATCTTTGAAAAAAAGTCTGACCGAACCCTGCTTCGGAGGTTGCCTACATATCATTGACTATAAAGGAATCAGGTCAGTGTAGTTCTGGAAGTGTTGGTAGCTGGGACTATCGAAAAACTGTGATTTCACTGATGTTGCTGCTGTTTCAGCTTGCTGGGCTCCTTATTACACCTAAATGAAGAATAAAAAGCAAATTTAACTAAGCGTATCAAATACGAGTTACAAGATTCCTATCTATAAACCTTCTAAAGCTTGATCTTGCATCTTGGATGGTTCTTCCTGCAGACTCTGATCTAGATCTTGATGCCCGTTAGCTGCAACCGCTGGTTCATTTGTCTTTAGCTTTTCGGATCAAGGCGGGGACATGCAAAGCTTGTGACTTTACTCATACCTTGAGCAATCCACATCTTTTCTTCGCTTCTATACTTAGAGTTCAACTTCTTTTCCTGTTCTTCTCTTTTTTATTTGGGTTGAGACTTCTTTTTTTGGTCATCTCAAACCTTGTGCCTCACGGTAAAAACCTATTCAGGCACCAAAGCAAACAAACGAACAAAATTTTTCTGTCCCAGTTTTCACTAGGAAAATCTCGTGAGTTATTGCAACAAAATCTAAGATATTTCTCTATTGGAAGCCATAACATCAGGATTGTGTATCCTTGGGAAAAAGAGATTAGGGAATGGAGTACTATATCTATGATGAAATCAACTAGGGATTAGGGGCCCTAAATAGGAAAGATTGCCAGGCTATGCTGGAAAATGATCGGTTTATACCGGAAAAGGTAAAAGGGTCATGGGGTTATGCGGGGGAAATCATCGGGTCATACCGTAAAAGAAAGAGAAAAAAAGGGTTATACCGAGAAATAAATGGATTCTCAGGTTATGCCGAAGAGGTCCACGGGTTATGCCGGAAAAAGTCACCGAGTTATGTCAAACAAGAGAAAAGGTCCTCGGGTTATGCTGGGGAGGTCCACGGGTTATTCTGGAAAATATCATCAGGTTATGCCAAAAAAGAGAAAAAGTCCTCGGGTTATGCCGGGGAGGTCCACGGTTTATGCCAGGAGAGTCATCGGGTTATACCGGGGAGGTTCACGGGTTTTGCCAGGAAAGGAAAAAAGGTCTTCGGGTTATGCCGGAAAAGAAAAAGGTCCTCGGGTATGCCGGAGAGGTCCACGGGTTATGCCGAGAAAGGTCATTGGGTTATGGCGGAAAAGAAAAAGGTCCTCGGGTTATGCCAGGGAGGTCTACGAGTTATACTGGGAAAGGTCATTGGGTTATGCCGAAAAAGAAAAAGGTCCTCGGGCTATGTTGGGATAGAAAAAAGGTCCTCGGGATATGCCGGGGAGGTCCACGGGTTATGCCGGGGAGGTCCACGGTTATGCCGGGAAAGGTCATCGGGTTATTCCGAGAACGGAAAAGGTCCTCTGGTTATGCCGAGAAGGTCCACAGGTTATGTCGGGAAAATTCCACGGGTTATGCCGGAAAAGAAAAAGGTCCTCGGGTTATGTCGGAAAAGAAAAGGTCCTCGGTTTATGCCGGGGGAGATCCACGAGTTATGCTGGGGATCAACTAGGGAGCGGAACCTTGTAATGGAAAAGACTACCAGGTTATGCTGGGAGCGACTAAGGAATGGGATCCTATGTTAGCAAAACGTAGCTACAGATTGGAGGCCCTAGGCTACCACGATTTTGATTTTTTTTTTACTTTTAATAATTTATTCAAGAGAATGCATGCATAGTTTGAAAGGGACTTCCCTTTTTGGGTTAACTTCTGCTGCAGGACCAATCTGGTCTCTGTGCACCTTGCTTTTATTGCACCTACTTCTTGCGAGGTTATCTTGGATTGCACCTGTTTTCAAATAAAATTTGTCAGTTTAAGACGATGGTTGGTTTTGTAGCCTTGATTGTTTTGATCACTTGATCTCAGCCCAACTCTTTTGCTGGAATCCTTTAATGCTTGCTGGCTTTCTGGAGACCGGTCTCTCTTCTAAAATCGGGTATCTTGACTCTTCCCAAAATTTCACATGACGGTTAACCTGTGTGGGGCTTTGGCCTTTCTCATTTTGCCTTTATAGTGGCTTGACTTTAGATTTACTTCCTTTTCAAGAGTTTCCGACTCTGGAGCATCGGCCATCAAAGCCAGTCGAGATCGACTTGAGGTACCTACTAAGGCTGGGTGCTTTTCCTTGAATTTTAGCTTTTGTTAAACATAAACCTATAAAACTAATCTTGCCATATTTTCTTTCTATTAGTTTTAGAAGAGGATTAAAACCGAAAGGGATTCAAACAAAAAGTAAAGAAAGGACAGGATAATGAATTTAAAGAGAAGTGTCCTTTTCGGGGGAGAAAAGAAGGACTTATCTGGAGTTCATGCAGACTTCAATAGACATGACATGCTTCTTGGACTGGATTCCCTATCTGTGCAACTATCGAACTTCTCATAAACCCATTACGACCCATGCTTTAAAATCAGGAAACCTTGCTAGGACTCTTTCAGTGCCAATAGCTATAAGGGATTCCTCCTTCACGATCAACAGCGCCCTCTTTGGGTTTTCGCCATTTGAACTCTCTCATTCTCTTCTCACCATCGCCTTATAGTGCTCTTTGCGAGTTTTCACTAACAAGACTCTCTCATGTTCAATTTCTCGGCTTGCCATCGTCTTACGGTGCCTATGTGGGTTTTCACCAATAAGACTTTCTCATTTTATTTCTCTAATCTGGTTGCATCGAATCCAAGTAGCCACATTCTCCAATTCTTGGATTTCTCACTGATCGGTCGGAAGGACTTGAATAGGGTTTGGGGTAAAAAGAATTTGGATCGAATTAAAACTTTGGAACCGTTCAAGCGGGATCATAACATCTGCCCCAGTTTCACTTTTCGGGGAATTTGGATTTTTGTTTTGGTGTGAGTGAACCCCAGAGAGAGGCTGCCTAGGTATCCTTTCGGAATCAAGTCAAACGTAGTTCAGGAAACTTTTGTTTTTTTATTTGATTTTGATATATTTTTTTTCTTTTTTTTAAATTTATTTATTTTATAATTTTTACAACGTTTTCGAGTTCCAAAAAAGGTAATCAAAGAAAAGTAACCGGCTCAAAGGGTTAGCAAAGGGTAGAAGTGTTTGGGGGTAGCGAGAATGAAAGCCATCGTTATCCCAATCAGATAGTTTAGTGATACAAAAAGATTAAACATAATACCCTTTTACTGCGTTTGCATTTACAGTTGTTTCGGGATCATTTTCTTCAATGTCGCCCAAGTACAATGGCCCTTTTGGCAACAACTTTATTATAATGTATGGGCCCTTCTAGTTGGGAGCGAACTTTCCTTTTGCTTCCTTGTGATGAGAGAGAATACGTCTCAAAACGAGTTGCCCCACTTCGAAGTTCCTAGGCCACACCTTCTTGTTGTAGGCACGGGCCATTCTTTATTGATATAACTGCCCGTGGCAGACTGCGGCCATTCGCTTTTCATCAATCAAGGTTAACTGTTCTAGACGGGTCTTGGCCCACTCACTATGCTCAATTTCAGCCTCAACAATGATTCAGAGAGAAGGAATTTCAACTTCTGCAGGTATTATGGCTTCAATGCCATAAACCAATAGATAGGGTGTTGCCCCAACTGATGTGCGCACAGTTGTGCGATATCCCAACAATGCAAACGACAACTTTTCATGCCACTGCCTCAAATTTTGGATCATTTTTCTAAGAATTTGCTTGATATTTTTGTTTGCTGCTTTGACAACACCATTAGCTTTGGGTCGATAAGGGGTAGAATTCCGATGTGTGATCTTAAACTGTTCACATATCTCCCTCATCAAGTGACTATTAAAGTTTGTAGCATTGTTCGTAATGATAGTTGTAGGGATACCAAAAGGGCAAATGATGTTGGAGTGCACGAAGTCTACCACTACTTTCTTAGTGACAACTTTGAGAGTAATTGCTTCAACCCATTTTGTGAAGTAGTCAATGGCAACCAATATGAATCTATGCCCATTTGATGCTTTTGGCTCGATTGGCCCGATGACATCCATACCCCAAGCAACGAACGACCACGGTGCTGACATAGGGTGCAGTTCTGTAGGTGGTATATGAATCAGGTCACCGTGCACCTGACACTGATGACATTTTCGGACAAAACGTAAGCAATATTTTTCCATAATCATCCAGTAATAGCATGCTCGAAGGATTTTTTTTGCCAGGACGTATCCATTCATGTCGGGTTCACACACTCCTACGTGCATTTCATGAATAATTCTTCTAGCCTCTTCGACATCCACACATCTTAACAAGATGAGATCGAGTCCTTTTGTGCAAGACCTTATCGCTCAAGAAGAAACCGTTGGCTTCTCTTTTGGTCTCAATTAGCTTGCTCGGGATATTCTTTCGTTTTCAAAAATCTCTTGATATCATGATACCACGGTAGAACCAAAGGTTCCACCTCAACGACATTGCAGTAACCATGCCTTTCTCGGATTTGGATTTCCAGCGGGTTAATGTGGACATTGCCTGGATAAGGAAATATCGAGGCTAAAGTAGCGAGTGCGTCGGCTAACTCATTGTGAAAATGAGGAATGTACCCGAACTCGACTAACTTGAACTGTTTTCTAAGATCTTCCACATGTTGCCTATATGGAATAAGCATGACATCTCGAGTTTCCCATTCTCCCTGAGCTTGTCAGATAATCAATTCCGAATCTCCCATGATTAACAATTCTTCCACATCTTGGTGATTGCCATGTTCATACCCATAATGCAGGCTTCATACTCGACAGTGTTGTTAGTGCAGAAAAACCAAAGGCGGGCTGTAGTTGGATAATGCTGACCAATGGGTGAGATCAAGATTTCCCCAATGCCAACACCTTTTGCATTCACCGCTCCATAGAAGAACATTTTCCAAGTATTGGCATCTTCTAGAATTACCTCAACTGAATTCACTTCCTCGTCCGGAAAGTAAGTACTCAAAGGCTGATACTCATCATCAACATGGTTTTCAGCTAGGTGATCCACTAGAGCTTGAGCTTTCATTGCCGTGAGAGTGTCATAGACTATGTCGAACTCAATGAGAAGGATTTGCCATTTTGCCAACCTTCCTGTAGGCATCGGCTTCTGGAATATGTATTTTAAAGGATCCAACCTGGTGATGAGGTGGTGTAGGCGAACAAGTAATGCCTAAGCTTCTGAGCGACCCAAGTTAGGGCGCAACAAGTCCTTTCTAACAGGGTGTATTTGGCTTCGTAACTTGTGAACTTTTTGCTCAAATAGTAGATTGCCTGATCTTTCTTCCCGGTAACATCATGTTGCCTGAGGATACAACCGAAGGAATTCTCCAAGACTATCAGGCATAAAAACAAAGGCCTCCCAGGTTTGGGTGGGACCAAGACTAGCGGGTTCGACGTATATTCTTTCATTTTGTCGAAGGCTTCTTGACATTCATCTGTCCATTTAATCGCTGTATCTTTCTTCAACTGCTTGAATATGGGCTCACATGTGGAAGTCAACTGAGCAATGAATCAGCTGATGTAGTTCAACCTTCCCAACAAACTCATAACCTCCTTCTTGGTTCTCGGAGGAGGCAAATCTCGAGTAGACTTTATCTTCGTTGGATCTAGCTCGATGCCCCTCCGGCTGACTATAAATCCAAAGAGTTTGCCAGATGTAATCCCTAATTCACATTAATTTGGGTTTATCTTCAAATCACACTTACACAGCCGCTCAAAGAACTTTCTCAGGTCCCGAACATGGTGTTCTAGATTTGATGATCACATCGTCCACATACACCTCAATTTCTTGGTGCATCATGTTGTGAAAGATGGCAGTCATGGCCCTCATATAAGTTGTCTTGACATTTTTTAAACCAAAAGGCATTACCCTGTAACAATAGGCGCCCCAGGGTATGGTAAAGGCTGTCTTTTCCGCGTCTTCTTCATCCATCAAGACCTGATGATATCCAGCATAACAATCTACAAAAGATTGTATCTCATGTTTGGCACAGTTGTCAACCATGATGGGGATGTTTGCAAAAGGGAAGTTGTTCTTCGGACTTGCTTTGTTCAGATCTCGATAGTCAAGAGACACTTGAGTTTTCTCATCTTTCTTTGGTACGAGAATCACATTAGCCAGCCATGTGGTGTATTGAACCACTCAGATCACACATGCTTTCAACTGTTTGGTGACTTCTTTGTGCACTACTAGATCAACACTTAACCCTGACATATCATCATAGGACCAAGCGAACACATCTTTGAATTCAAACAAAAGTTGGATCAGTGCATCCCTAGTTCTTTCACCTGTGTGAATGCTTATCATGGTTTTTTGGACCTCTTCTGAACTACCCAAATTTACTGTCTTGGTTTCATTTAGATTTGGCTTAGGATTATTCTCAAATTATTCCAATTCTCGATTTATTTCCTTAGAAGCCTCTCCTTCATCGTATTCAGGTTCTTGATTTATCATTTCACAATTAGATAGCATTTTTGGATTTAGGCATGAATTTCAAAAGTATGTCATGTTATTTAAAGCCGCATTATTAGAACTGAAAGAAGAAATAAGAAAAAGTAACAAAATCAGAAAGAATAAAGAGAGATATTCATGAAGGATGAAATATTGATTTCATTTCATTGAATTTTTAAGATAACAGGGTTTACATTAGAATTTGAAGACACTAAACTAAATAAAACATCCGAGTTACACCCTGGAATAACTCATGATGTAGAAAAGGTGGCAAGACTGGACTATCGGGATTCGCGCCCGACTGGGAACGGAGTAGCCTTCCAATTTTGCAACTTGGCATTGGTCCCCATATAAAGCACCTCAGCGGTGCTCGAGCCTTCTCCCGGCTGGACCATGTGGGTTTCATACAACATCTGCCTCATAGCTCCACATATTTCTTCTATTTCTTCGACTGTGAAGGCCTCATCTTCCTCTTCCTTGTACTTGGGCTTGATAAATGTTTCGAACAGATATGGGATTGGCTGAGGCAAGACCCAACCATTGTTCTTTTTCTCATTTGACCATGTTTCATCAATTGACATGGCTTGAAAACCCACACCAAAGAACTTCTCACTAGCAGCCAGCGTGATAGGTTCTATGACACCTTGTAATGATGTCCCAAGCCCCTTCCTGGGCTTATAACCATGCCTGATCATTTCCTTAGCAACCATAATTGACGCATTTGAGAGAAGGGGTTGAGGGCAAGGGCTTCCCTCCACACATTGATCTGCGACCACCACCTCGAAAGCTTGATAGACTATATGCTCGCTACCTTTCTTAGCTTCAAGATATGGGACTGACGGGTCCCGATAAATTGATTTCTCGTCTTCTCCATAAACCACAATTTCCTTATCTTTGTGCTTAAATTTCACCATTTGATTGAACATTGAAGGCATGGCCCCTGCAGCGTGGATCCAAGGCCTTCCTAAGAGAAAATTATAAGAGGTATCCATGTCCAGGACCTGAAATGTCACCTCGAAATCCATGGGACCGATAGTTAAAATCAAATCAATCTCGCCTATGGTGTCTCTCTTGATGCCATCAAAGGTACGCACACAGACATTGTCAGGACCGATTCTCTCAGTCCCAATCTCGATTCTTTGCAAAGTTGAGAGAGAGCAAATATCAACTGTGGACCTGCCATCCAGCATGACTCTTTTCATATATTACCCCCCACACTTAACTATCAAATGGAGGGCTTTGTTGTGGGCGGCCCCTTTCGGGGGCAAATCATTCTTGCTAAAGGAAATTTGATTGATTGGGAAGAATCTTTTTGTCATCCTTTCCAGTTGTTTGACGACGGTTTCAATCGGCACATAAGCTTCATTGAGGGTTTTTATCAAAACTTTTTTATGCTCGTTTGAGCTTATCAATAAAGACAACAGTGAGACCTGTGAATGAGACTCCCGGAGTTGGTCTATTACCTCATAGTCTGCGGTTTTCATTTTACGAAAGAATTCTTCGGCCTCATCAGCACTAATGGGCTTCTTGAGTGGGAAATGCTTCTTCATGGCTTTGTTAAATCCTCCAAGTTAAGGTATTTCTCAGTTGGGTTAGTTTTGTTTTCTTCTCCTAGGACCTCTTTTCACTTATAGTTTACTACCGCCTTGTTATAATTCCATGGAACGACAGTAGGGTCTATCATGGGCTTCTGCGGTGCATGGCCAATAACTACGCGCTCATTCAGCCTTGGTGAAATTACTGGCCCCCATACCACATAGGTCCTTTTAGGAACATACATCTTAGGTCCCTTGTTCAGCTTGAACCTTTTTTAAGGGCTCGATGTCATTTGCTCTTTCCTGTGACCTCGGGGAACATAAAGAGTGGCATCTTTTGGGGTTACTGCCCCAGTTTTGGTTTCCATTGTCTTTTCTGCATTTGGAAGGATGGTTTTACTCCCCTTCTTCCTCTTGTCTTGCTTTGCAGCATCCTTTGACTTTTTCTTGACATCAGCGATGGCAATGATGGCTTTTAAAGTGGGATCAAACTCCTTATCTTCGAAAATCATCCCAATAATTGGCCCGTTGTTGTGAGCCAGTAATGGGTTGTTGGTCACATTAGGGATTTCTTCATCCTTCAGCACTATCCATTTTTGCTCTATGAGGTTTTCAACCGCCCTTTTTAGAGTCCAACAGTCTTCAGTGTCATGTCCTTCCACCCCAGAATGATAGGCATATTGTTTACCGGGTCAGTAGGAAGGTGACTCTAGGTTTTATCTATTCGGGGGTACTGGTTGTAGCAAACCCATTTGGACCAATTAGGGAAAAGGCTAGAGTATAATTCACCAATAGGTATGAAGATTGTTCTCCTGGGTGGCTCTCGAGCATGGGCATTGTAGGGGAAATTATTTTGTGGAGGTCGGGGATTATACTGAGCTTGGTGGGGAGGGTTATTTCTAGGAGGTGGAGCTCTATTTTGGTTAAACTGTTGCTGTGGCCAAGCGTATGGCTGGGCGTTCATCACCGCGTAAGGCTAGGGGGACATAACATAAGCCACATCCTGGATGGGGCAATAATGTTGCAGAGTACTTGTAGAGAAATAACTTCTGGGTGGATGGGGGTTTCTCGGACCTGAAGCCGCCATTGCCACTTCTTCCTTCTTCTTTCTGTTCTCTACCCCTCCGGACCCGCTTTGAATTGCTTGGGATGTAGCTCTTATGGCAGATTGGCTCAGTATGCGCCCTAGTTTTAGACAATTCTTGACCATCTCACCAATATTGATGGCCTCAGCGAACAGTTTCCCCATTGCAGACATCATATTCTGAAAGTAGTCAGCCTCTTGGGCTTGTATAAAAACACTAAGCATTTCCATTTCATCCATCGGGGGCTTGACCCTGGCCGCTTGTTCGTGCCATTTAACAGCATATTCTCAGAAACTTTTTGATGACTTCTTTTTGAGATTCGACAGAGAATTCCTGTCGGGAACTAAGTCTATGTTATACTGAAATTTCCTGACAAAATCCGAGTTAGATCATCCAAAATGTGCCAATGGGATATGTCCTGATCCATGTACCACTCGAAAGCAATGCCCACTAGACTTTCTCCAAAATAAGCCATGAGAAGCTCCTCTTTTCCACCTGCTCCTCTCAGTTGATTGCAGTACCTCTTGAGGTGGGCTATGGCATCCTCGTGCCCGTCATACTTTTTGAACTTTGGGGTCTTGAAACCTAAGGGCAAATGCACATGTGGGAACATACATAGATCAACATAGGATACGCTTTTCTGGCCGCTCAAACCTTGTATATTCTTAAGGCTCTATTCCATGCTCCTCATTTTACGGGTAATTTTCTCTTGCTCGGGGTTCTTTATAGCCTTCTCCTATCCCACAGTAAACTCGTATCGGGGTTGTTGAGGGTAAGAATTGGTGGTGAAATGAGTAAGTTCTGGCGGAATAGAATGTACTTAGAAAGTGAAGGATGATGGATCAAAGCTTGGCCTGGGTAAAGTGGGTTGCACCGTAGCTGAGGTTGGTGGTGCGGTAAATATATTGGATGCCACTCCCGAAACCTCCTGGGGGCGAACCTCAAAAGATGTTCCGGTGAAGTGAGCTGAGATAGTGGGGTATCCAAGTGGGGTACTCGGGTAATTTATTGGAACATTGGAATTTCCACTCGCTCTGGGAAGTAACTCGGGGAAACCAGGTATGGCACTTGGCGGCCCCCTACCACTGGACCAGGTGTCCCACATTTCAAGCACGCGAAGGCGCAGTGCCCCATTGTCCTCAGCAGCCGCTGACTCTAAGGTTGGGATAATCGATAGCGGGCTATCCCCTGGGATGGGAATTATTGGTGGATGACCTTCTGATGACATTTCTACACTGCCCTTGGATCTTGTAAAGTATGGGTGTGAAGCCAGGTTACCACAAACCAACCACCTTAAAAACATAACCTTTCAATAGCAAACACAACAAACCGGGTAGTTTGAGATAATTAACACATAGAGAATCGCAAGTTGGGGGTATGATGCACCTATACAGTTAATTTTGTTTTCTATATGTTTTGCAATAGTTGCATGTTTCATCCCTAATTTTGTTTATCTCCCCAATTTCTCATTTCTTTTACCTTTTGCTTTTTAATGTTTTTCCCTTTTATTCCTGTTTTCCTCTGTTTCCTTTTCTTGTTTTCTCTCTTTTCTTTTTGTTTTTTATTTTTGGTTTTCTCTTTTCTCTTTTATTTGAGTTATTTACAAAAATCATGACCGGATCCGATGAGAATTTCCTACGTATCACGCTACTGCTTGAATCAGATCATTACGTAGTTCAAGAAATAAACGCGAAAAAATAAAGAAACAATTTTTTGGGGTTTTCCAAATTTTCATTAATAAAAGCTTCTATTTTTCTCTGTTACAAAAGACTCTATCATACTCTTTCTAGGAATTTAAAACTACAAATAGACTCAAAAAATACTTTAAACTAGAAACTGAAATACAGACTCAAACATGAAAATAAAGAGTACATAAGTGCTTCTACTCCAGGGGCTCGTGGGACATCAGTCGGTCTTGCCACGGGTCTATGTGCGAGATCCCCTTGAAGACGCTCCATGTCACTCATTATTTGGCGAACAAAGGTCATTATTGCGGTGAAGAAAGTGGTTCTAGTCATGTCTTCACATTCATGGCATTTCATGATGATGTAGTCAGCAATCGCTCTAACCCTTTCCCTGATGATACCCTTTTCTTGGAGCAAATGCCCAATTTGCTGAGACTTAGCTTCCAGTACTTGGGAGTCATGATAGTTTCGACCCTACAACTGTTGCATATCTTCCTCTAGCTGGGACATTAATGTATAACAATGTTCCCTTTCCACTTTAAAGTTCCTAGCTTGTTTGACCATCTCATTTTCAAGGGTAGTTAGCCTTTTCTTCAAATTTCTTCAACTCTGCTCGTCCCTCTGCATTCTTTGTCAACTGTGCCCGGGCTCTTGCCAGATCACCCTCAGATTTTTCCAAGTCATCCTAATACTCAGATATTTTCCTTCTAAGACCATTTATGATCCTTTCATCAATTCGGCTTCTTTAGATTCTCCGCATCTATTTTCATTTTTTAGATCTGGGATTGCAGGGCTTTGTTTTCTTGAGCTAGCTTCTTCTTTTCCCCTTCATCATCAGCAACTTGTACACTATTGCAAATTTAAGATCTCGGATCTGCCCCTCCAATTTGCTTATTGTAGATCTATAGCTTGCTTCTTATTCTAACTGATCCCTTTGCTCCCGTGAATCATCAGTGAATTGCTGGACGTGGGACTTTTGGCAGGCTGTTAGGGCTCTTGATAGACTTGAAACATCTTACCAAACCAATTCATGTAATTAGGCTCTAATTCACCTTTAGATAGATCCCGTACCAGAGTCATTGGCTCTAGAAATCTATACTGATTCCAAATCTGACGAACTTTTCCTTTTGGGAACACAACTTTTGGACCTAATTGGATGACTTGTCAGCTCAGATCTTCATCATATGGGATAGTTTGGTACTTGCCTAGTTGGTGTAGCACCGTGTGTGGAGCATATGGATGAATGCTCCGGAGACCCATTAAGAGAAGATAGCACACCTCGGCTAACATATAAATGACTTCAGTGAGTGGAAGCCAACCGAATGTCCACTCAATTTTGTTTCGAGTTAAGGAACTCAAATGCGCAAACTATGCCTCTGTACCTTCTGGAAATTCATAACCCACCACCCAGTTTTCATGTTCTTCAATGCAGTTCAGACCAGTCATTCCATAGTTCATGTACCCCAAGCGGTGGCAAAGATGTTCTTGTATCCAAAGTTGTAGAAGCATGTTACAGCCCTCGAAGAATTTTCCCCTTTCTTGGCAGACAGTTAAAACTCGATAAATCTCCACTAAAATCATTGGAACAAGGTTGCCATTAGCTTTTTTAGTCATGACGTCAGCCATTCCAACAAGGACCAATTCTGTATTTCTATCCTTTCTTGGGCAAACGACGCCCTAAAATGCCACTATAAAAGCCAGTCTCGACGTGCTTCCCATTTATCTTTGTTTCCTGAATGAGTTAGACAATATCTGGAGCCTAAAAATCGTGGGGATCACCATAATGCTGGTACAAGAAGTAGAATGTGCAAAATCCCTCAGATAGATTTCCATCTTGAACCTCCCGACTGATGCTCAGAAGGTCCAAAAACTTATGAGGGGTCACTGTTCTTAGCGACACTGGGCACTGACTTCTAAGATTCTCACTAAGACCGGCATAGCCCGCTATTTCCTCAAGTTTGAGGGTTAGCTTAAAATAAGAAAAATGGAACACATTATGGGTCGGGTCCCAAAAAGGTATCAAAGCGTCAAACCTCGGTTTGATTTTCAGAAGACTAATAAGACCTCCCAAAACTTTTACCACAGTATCTTTGCTCACTTTCCCTAAGTCGTTCCACCACATTTGGAGCGCTAATGGGATTTCTTCAAGGACTGTGAAAGGTTCATTTTCAATTGTGCTCACCCTGCACATTTTATAGAGTGAGTGGTTAAAAAGCCATGATTTATTTTGTCTCTAAAGAAAATTATTTTTTTTTTCAAAACAAAGGACGCCGTTGCAAATATGGCCCTTCAGCACTTCAGGGAAGAAGATTTTAGGGTTGTGTTTTCTAATTGCCCAAAATTCGAAAAAGAAACCATAGGTAGCTATTTTTGCAAAAAGTATCCTTCCGGCCTTTTGGGAAAGTTTTGGCCATTTAGACAAGAACGACATTACCTAACTTACTTATGACAAGACAGATTTTTTTTCTTTTGGGTTATTTTTGCAAAAATGGAGTTGGACCCGGTGAGGGTTGCCTACGTATCCCACATCTGGTGAGAATCAAACTTGCATAGTTCGGGCAGTTTTGCATAATCAAAATAGTACCAAATATTTTTTCTTGAAAAAAAATTCCTTTTCTCTTTCTCAAAATTTCGGCAGAGTTTCGGTACTTTTTGGACACCGGGTTTTCTAAGACGGGTAATTATCTCTCTCAATCCTCAATTTGATTTTTCCCAATTTTTCTTCATTATTCATATGCCGGTCAACATGAAATCCAAAGCAAATAAATGCACAAGTAGCAAGTAGAATGCATCAGGATGTTCTTTTAATTTTCGGGAACACCTGTCCTAGACGGACCCAACCCCTGTGTAGAGTCCCCAAAGTCAAATGCACGTGATGCAAACAAACGTTCCTACTAGGGATTCGGTATGAGGCTTTGTTATACTAGGTTTAAACCATGGGGGTATTGTTCTAGACCTGGCTTACCCGAGCGGACAACCCGAGCTGGGAAGGGGGGGGGGGCAGCGTACTGGGAATATAGAAACTTCATCGGCTTTGCAACTTGTCCGAACCTCGTTCTAAAATTGGGATATGACTCTAATAGAAAAGAAGTTACACGAAGTGCACACTTCCAAGATGATTTAGAAGACTCAGAGAGAAGAGGGTTTGGTAACAATTTATATACAGTTCAAGCAATATAAAAGCAATAGAAAGTAGTATTTAGCACATTAGGCTCAAACATATAAAAATCAGATAATAAATAAAAGCCAACTATAACAGTTATTCTACGCTCGAACTCTTGAATCCTGAACAAAAAGTTCTGGGTTATGGTCCCTAGCAGAGTCGCCAGAGCTGTCACACCTCCTTTTTATCACTCCTAAGGTATATGAGAGTTTTTCCAATTAAAGTGACATTAATCAAAATAGGATTAATTAATTTTTTAGAGTCTCCATTTGGGATAGTTTATTTGGTGTCCCAAGTGACCGATTTATTTCAAATCCCAAATCGAGGAGAATTTGACTTTATTTAAAAGTCTGAAACTAGAAATTCTATGTAAGGAATTCTATTAACCCGGTAGAAGGTGTTAGGCATTCCCGGGTTCCATGGTTCGAGCACGGTCTCTTTAACTATTAACATTGGCCTATTATCTGATTTACTACATATTTTAAACCTATTGTGAATTTTTAAACTTATAACCGCTTTTAATTATTTAAACTGCTTTTACGAAGATTCAATGTTATTTAACACACGCCTTAAACCATGCTACATGAAATGCACCCGCGGTTCGCGACACATTCTATTTAACATTATTGAGAAATTGGAATCGGGTCACATGAAATGTATACCCGGATTTAAAAATCACAACTACGTTATGGGAATCATACCCGTAGCTATGATTGGATTATTTAAAGAACGCGCCTAAAGCAACGACGAAGGTTCAAATTAGTAACAACATTTATGAGGGCCATGGAGAGTTTAATTGATGGCACACCTCAATTTTGAAAGGATTAGCTCTTGAATTAAATTTCACGAGGGCCATGGGTTAAGGGGTTTTATGGCACACTTCACTTTAATTTTAACTAAAGGAAATTATTTAAATAAGGCTAAGATCCTAATTGAAGCTTAAACTAGAATTTTCTTAAGTTAAAGCTAAGCTCTTTTGAGTTATCTAAGGCAAGTGTTTTGGGCTGGTATTGAGTTCATTGAACAAATTAGCTTTAGCGGTTAGAATTGGGCTCACAAACTAGCCTAGAAGTAAAAATACTTCAAACCATCACACAGAGTCTTAACCAAATGGCCCAAGTAGGCACAAAATTAGGCGGGCCCAATGACAATGTTTTCCAATTGGGCCTATCTACCCTTGCATTTAGGCATATATAACGATCTGACTAGTCGTTTTGAGCTTTTGCATTTTTTTATCAGTTCTTGGGCATGACTAGCCCCATATGATGTATTATGACTTATTTAAATCATCGGTTTTGGTTTTCAGGATGATCAGAATAAATTTGCAAGAACAGTTCTCAGTTTGAAGCTTAAAAATTTGAAATGTTTGACTAAATTTTGACTTGTTAGCATATGATATCGGATTGGAATTTTTATGATTTGGTTAGTTCCATTCGGTGATTTAGGACTTAGGAGCGTGATCGGAATGTATTTTGGAGGTCTGGAGTAGATTTAGGCTTGAATTAGCCAAATTGGAATTTTGTCGTTTTTCGGTTAATTGGTGAGATTTTGATATAGGGGTCAGAATGGAATTCCGGAAATTGGAGTACGTCCATTTTGTCATTTTTGACGCGTGTGTAAAATTTCAGGTCATTCGGATGATGTTTGACAGACTTTTCATCGAATTCGGAATTCAGAAGTTTTTGAATTCTTAGGCTTGAATCCGAGGGTGATTCGATATTTTGATGTGTCATTTTTGATGTGTGTGCAAAATTTCAGGTCATTCGGATGAGGTTTGATTGACTTTTTGATCGAATTCGGAATTCGGAAGTTTTGGAATTCTTAGGCTTGAATTTGAGGGTGATTCGATGTTTTGATGTTGTTTTGAGCATTCCGAAGGCTGGAACAACTTTGAATGATGTTATGGGGTGTGTTAGCATGTTCGGTCGGGGTCCCATGAGGCTCGGATAAGTTTTGGAAGATTTTGCCGTTTTGAGCATAAGTATGTAATGATCCAAAGGTGCATTTTGAGTTCTAGAGATCGAAATTTGATTTCGAGACTTCCAGAATTTTGATAATGAATTATAGTAGTGATCTGAAAAGTTTGTTATAATTTCATCAAGTCGCGATTGGGTTTTCGACGGGAAATATGAGTTAATTGTTTAACGAGTGAAATGGGTATCGCATTGAGTAAAATGAGCTCCGAATTGAGTTTCGCTTGAAGGGCTATGTTTGTATTATTATTTGTGACTCATAGGAATAAGAATCATCGAATTCCGAGTTCGTGTGGTGAAATTAGAGCCTTTTTAGTGAAAATAAATATTGCTGGTGCAGCAGGATTTGATGCACACCTTTAGCGACCAGATTTGGCACTTTTAGCGATGGGAATGGGGCTTTTCGCGACCAGAATCGTGTTTTATTGAGCTGTCTTGGTTTTTTAGCTCATTCCCACAATTTTCGATGAAAAAATGCAGCTTGGGGCGATTTTTGAGCGAGAAGTCATTGGAAATCTTGAGGTAAGTCACTTATGATCATTTCTACTCCATAATATCAAATTATCATCGAATCGACTAGATTACATGTTTTTGAGGTGTAAATTGGGGATTTGGACCTAGGGATTTGAAAAATGAGATTCGAAGAAATGGAGGCCAAATTATTATCAGAATTTAGTAATTTTGGTATGGTTGGAATCGTGGTTGAATGGTTGTCGACTTTTATGATTTTTATCGGATTTCGAGACGTGGGCCCGAGGGCCGGATTTGGCCAATTTCGGGATTTTTGATGTAATTTTATAATTTTCGCTTGGGATTTGTTCCTTTAGCGTATGTTAATGATAATATACTAATTTTGGTTAGATTTGGAGCATTTGGAGGCCGGCTCGAGGTGAGTAATGATTGTAAATGATGTTTTGAGGGTTTGAAACCCCAGATTCCATATCGTAGTGTTATATTGAGGTGACGCACATGCTTGATGATGAGCGTGGGGTCGTGCACTATTGGGGATTGTGACTTGGTCCGTCCTGATTGATGATTTTAGTATTTGATTGAAATCTATTTACTATCATCATTATTTGGGCTGAATGCCATATTTGGGTTTTGTGCCAACTATTTGAATCCTTTAGGGATTTTTATTGATACTTCCTCACTGTTTTGACTTTATACTTGAACTCAGTCATGTTATTTTCCATCATTTTTATACTCAGCCATGTTTACTCAATTTTAATACTTAAATGATATTAAATGATGTTTGGGCTGAGAAACACTGTTTTACTATTGCCCGAGGGGCTTGTAAGGATTTTTGACTGAGTAAGGCCGAGGGCCTATGTTGTGAGGAAACATTGATATTGATTTGAGGTCGAGGGCCTGAGATATGTATGCCACGAGGTAGATTGATTGACATGAGTTCGAGAGCTTAGTGATGATGCCACGAAATGACTTGATATTGCGCTTCGGCCGTAAGGGGCCCCTCCAGGAGTCTGCCTACCCCCAGTGAGCGCGGGTACCCATTGTGATATGAGATATAGCCCGAGGGCTGGTACTGTTCTATGTGATTGCTCGAGGGGCTGATATTTCTTTGAGATATTGCTCGAGGGGAGGATTTGCTGACATTGTGCCCGAGGGGCAAACTTATGTGCTTATCTTTCTTACTTGCCTGTCATTTACCTGTTTAGTTGTGTGTTTGTGCCCAAGGGGCAGATTTTCTATGCCTATATACACTAATTGCTTTGCATTCATTTGCGTAACTATTGAAAAAGTCATTTGCTTTAAAAGAAGTTTAACTAAGCTAAGATGCTTTAAGAGATTTCACATCTTCATTGCTTTCTTACTGGTTTTGTACTACTTCTATACAGCATGTTGATGCCCTTTTCCTGAGTTCTTATCACTCAGTCTTTAGTCATGATTATTACTTACTAAGTCGGAGTACTCACTTTACTCCTTGCACCTTGTATGCAGATTCAGGTATTACTGAACCCGGTGGCGGGTATTGGTTGATCGGAGGTAGAGTCATCGGAGTTTAGCAAGGTAGTTACTAGCGTTTGCAGCACTGCTTTTCTCCCTCTTTATTTAATTATTCGGTACTTAGAACATTTCAGACTTTGGCAATTGTATTTAGACCCCAGTAAACGCTTGTGACTTGTGACACCCCGATGTCGGGCTATGTTTTGTTTCCGCAGTTGATATATTTTGCTTTATTTTGGGATTCATCATTATTAATGACTTGGTTATGAATCATTATATCTATTAAGTGAACTTGGGGTTTGTGTCGGCTGGCCTTGTCTTCACGAGAGGCGCTATCACGATCGAGTCTGGGTTTAGGGTCGTGATAAGTTAGTATCAGAGCCTATGTTACATAGGTCTCATGAGTCATGAGCAGGTGTAGTAGAGTCTCGCGGATCGGTACAGAGACGTCTGTATTTATCCTCGAGAGGCTGCAGAACCTTTAGGAAAAACTTCACATTCTTGAACTCTTATCGTGCATCCTTGATTCAGTTGAAATAACTCTTTGAATTCCTTCCATGCATTTGTATGCGCGAACGAGCGCTTAGTATCAGATGTGCATCGATGGCTTATGATTCCCTGATCGAGGGGCGAGATGTGATCTCTGTGTGTTTGACATTGGGCTAGTCTGGAGGACTTAAGGCCAGATTTTCACCTATAGCTTGAGCACCGAGGTGCTGATTATGTGAGCCGTATTTTTGAACTTATATATTCGGTAGTTCCCCTATTAGTAGAAGTGATGGCTGGATAGTTACATGATAAGTGTGATGTGACTACGATATGTATTCATATGATTTAGAAGCGACGGGAAAGGTCTACTGGAGGATAGAAGAACTATTAGGTGCTTGATTTCCATCTTGATTTGAGGTATAGGCCCGAGTTATGGGAGTGTGAAGAATCTTTTAATGTGCCCTAGTTGGGAGTGAAGTAAATTTCATGTTTCGGTATGAGCTCAGACTCTGTAAGATTAAGTGACTACGTAATGTCTATGATGGTGGAAGGGTATAAAGAGATGCTAGTTTTTGGCAAAGCAGGTGGGTTATCTCCTGCAGAGTGTTCTGAAGTTTGTGTGATCCTTATGCAGTTTGTTGGAAGATATCAATTACCAGTGAAAGGTATATGTTGCAATTTAAATTTGGGTCGCTTAAGAGAGTGGGTTTAACTATTACGAGAGTGAATATGAGATTTGCAAAAGATTTAAAGTACTAGATGGTCGGTGTTTCACGAGTTTATAAAGGATCGAGTTTAATATAACTATGGTATTATGACAATAATAGAGTATAAGCATTATGAGTTATCGTGTGTGTTTTGATCTATGGCTTCGAGCCAAGTGGGGGAGTTTGCTAACGATTAGTTGACTGCACGGTTATGTGCTATGTTGGTCCAGTTGAGGCGTACAGGTGAATCAATTATGGCCTACAGAGATTGAGACCGGGCATGGCTCGAGTAAAGGAAAGTTCTTGACAAAGGTTATACTATGCTTCATAGGTGTGTAAAAATCACGGAATGTCTTGAGTCATCGTTGGTAAAGGATTCTCGGTGCATAGGGCAGGAAGTTGCTTGGTTATATTGGAATGAGGTTACGTTCTATAGTATCAGAGTGCTAATGAAGCACAGGTTGTTCGGTTCATTTAATCAATCTAACTAGTATTGAGTATAATGGATGACTCTCGAGAGTGGTTCTAATGGGTTCAAGCTATTTACATGTAACAATTAGAGATTTTCAAGTTGTATATTTGGCTAGAACTGAGGTTTTCATTGGAGGGTGTCAAGACTCATGGTATTTCTATATCATTATGGGATTTTATATATCAGTATCAAGAGGGTAAAATAAATGGCTTTGGATTCGCAGGAAGTCCCTTCAGGGTAGGTATTTTGAAGGTGGCACTTTTGGGAATATTTAAGTGAGTATTCAGCGGCTTATGAGCCTTAAACGGTGTGATTTCATGCTTGGGTCTCGTGTGGTGAGTCTAGCTTGATGAAAATGTGGTGTTATAGCAAGGAGTATCAAGTTAAAGGTAAACCAGAAGGAAACGCAGATAGATAGGATAGCTTGGTAGTGGGCCGGATCCGCATGGTAACGATATGATTAGCTCTTTGGGTGCTTATGAGGTAATGAGAGTATACAAGTGTTTCACGGCAATGCTCTTGGGTTTTAGTGACCTGCGTAGCTTGGTTGAGTGAGAAGGATTCAGTCCTGACGGTTTAGTTTTGTGCAAATGGAATGCGGAGAATTCTTGACGGTTTCTACCATGGTTAGAGATGTATATTTTCTACGAGTGTGAGGAGCATGGTATGTGTAGTGATTTTCTTCTAGATGGGATAAATGGAAAGTTCTTGGCTACTAGAGTATATAGTTGCTGGTGGCTTGGAAGGGATAGGAAGTTCTCATGTTCATCCTAGGACGGTATGGTGTATGTGGTATGGAGAATTGAGAATTGCATGTGTTAGATCATAGTTCAATTCTGAAAGGGAGGTCATAAATTCTTAAGCAGCATGGACAGTTTCTGATTACTAGATAAATGATATTACTAGATGGTATGACTTGATAAGGGTATGTATTTTAGAAAGGTCAAAGGGTTTGAGTTGAGGATACTTCATTAGTATTGCGGCGCTCTCTTGTTTGATTGACTTCTGATGTTCGAGTTTGCTTGGTGGCATCAAAGAATTACAGGAGTAACTTTCATAGGGTGATTGGGTATTAGAGGTGTGGTATGTTTTCGGACGGCAAAAATGGGATCGAATATGGTGATTCGTGTGCTTTATGGACTTGGAGACCCGAGTCGATCCTTTGTTGCTTGGGTATGTTAGATTTGGGATGTGATATTAAGTATAGACTGGTTGTCTTAGTGTTGTGTTATTCTGGTCTGTTGCGCTAAGACGATGACGTTGGCTATGCCGGGAATACCACAGATTGAGTGTCGAGATTAGATGGATTATGTTCCCAGTAAGGTGGTTTCATTTTTAAAGACCCAACAGATGGATAGGGAGGGTTGTCTTTGTTATTTGGCCATCATAATGGATGGCAGTGCAGATACTCCTACCATGATTTAGTTCCGGTGGTGAGGGATTTTCTGAATGTGTTTCGTGCTGACGGGTATGTCGCCAGACAGGGTTGTCGATTTTGGTATTGATTTGGTGCTGGGCACTGTATCATATGGCACCGACATTGTTAAAGGAGTCGAAGGATCAACTTCAAAAACTCCTTGATAAGGGGTTCATTAGTAGGCCAATATGGAGGTGTGTTCAACATCGAGTCGGCTTGGTTGTCTCTGAGTCGTATTGTTGAGGGATGTGTTGATTCAATTGTTATTGAGCTTGTTAGTGATCTAGGGAGTGAGTTATCCCTACGTAATGTGAGGTGTTAGGATTTTTTTGGTTAAAGGCACATGTGATGCGGTTTTATTGGGTCCTCTCAATGAAATTCGAGCGGGAAGAGTATTGGGAATTGCTCGGCGGATGGCGTACCGGTTGTGTCCTTTCGGGTCTATGTAATATTATGTCAATTGCTTTTCCGTGGTTATGATGATTTTCTTTGATTCTAGACATCAAATTGCACGTGGTTGTCAATTTTGAGCATAATGACTTATGGTGTTTCATGCGGACCAGTGTTTGGATAGGGTCGCGTATTGCAGCAAAGTTATGTGGAGGTATGGCCCTTCGAGTTAGATTTATATGTTCTGTTTCTACGATGTGTGATGGGTTCCCAGCATTGTGTGTGGTGGTACTGGTGGGCTTGCGTCGCAGCTCTCTCATTTGAGTCATTTTCACGATTTGAGTACGTTCGTGTTGTTGCTTATTGGTGCACGGGTTGCACGAGTTGCGGCTTTAGATCGTATTGATGTGTCATATCACCAGAGTAGTTGTGTTAGATCTAGAATGAATACAAATGGATTCGGTTTCAATATGTTGGAAGGATAATATCGATATTCAGCTTAGAAATTTGATATAGTCCTTGCTAAAGGAGAAGTGGCTTCACGAATGGTTGATCTGAAGAGTGGTTATGACTTCTTATGTGTTTCATTTATCAATGGCAGTGTACGGAAGTGTTAGAATGAGGCTTTATTTGATAAGAGGTTTATTATCGATATTCAGTTGTTCTGAGCCACTGCTGTGATAAGAAGTTATCGCTACAAGAGTTTGAGCTATGTGGAATATCATGTTATTGCATCCGAGGTTGTTGGTATGGCTTGGTACAACTTGTTCGGGCTTATTTTGAGTATAAATGTGAGATTCTAATCTTGTAGATGATAGAAGTGGAAATCTGGTTCTAAGGTTTATGGGCTAGGTTGGATTGCGAAATTTTAGTTACATTGTGTTATCTGACCTATATGAAATAAGGGATATGGGATCACCCCTGGGTTTGTACACGGTAAGAGTATACAACAATTTGATGGTTTTCGGAACAACTCTGGGCATGTTCGAGGACAAACATATGTTTAAGTGGGGGAGGATATAACGACCCGACCGGTCGTTTTGAGCTTTGGCACTTTGCTCGCCAGTTCTTGGACATGACTAGCCCCGTGTGATATATTATGACTTATTTAAATTATCGGTTTTGGTTTTCAGGATGATCTGAATGAATTTGGAAGAACAGTTCTCAGTTTGAAGCTTAAAATTTTAAAAGGTTTGACCAAGATTTGACTTGTTAGCATATGATCTCGGATAGGAATTTTTATGATTTGGTTAGCTCCATTAGGTAATTTGGGACTTAGGAGCTTGATCGGAATGTGTTTTGGAGGTCCGGAGTAGATTTAGGCTTGAATTGGCAAAATTGGAATTGAGGCATTTTCTGGTTGATAGGTGAGATTTTGATATAGGGGTCGGAATGGAATTCCGAAAATTGGAGTAGGTCTGTTGTGTCATTTGTGACGTGTGTGAAAAATTTTAGGTTATTCGGACGAGGTTTGATAGACTTTTTGATTGAATTCGGAATTTGGAAGTTTTGAAATTCTTAGGCTTGAATCCGAGGATGATTCGATGTTTTGATGTTGTTTTGAGCATTCTGAAGGCTGGAACAAGTTTGAATGATATTATGGGGTGTGTTAGCATGTTTGATTGGGGTCCCATGAGGCTCAGATAAGTTTTGGAAGATTTTGCCGTTTGGAACATAAGCACGTAATGATCCAAAAGTCCATTTATAGTTCTAGATATCGAAATTTGATTTCGAGACTTCCAGAATTTTGATAATGAATTACAGGAGTGATTTGTAATGTTTGGTCTAATTTCATCAAGTTGCGTTTGGGTTTTTGATGCGAAACATGAGTTAATTGTTTATCGAGCGAAATGGGTATCGCATTGAGCAAATGAGCTCTGAATTGAGTTTCTCTTGAAGGACTATATTTGTATTATTATTTTTTACTCATAGGAAGAAGAATCATCGAATTCTGAGTTCGTATGGTGGAGTTAGAGCCTTTTTAGTGAAAATAAATATTGCTGGTGCAGCAGGATCTGGTGCTCACCTTTAGCGACCAGATTTGCCACTTTTAGCGATGGCAATGAGGCTTTTAGCAACCAGAATCGTGTTTTATTGAGCTGTCTTGTTTTTTAGCTCATTCCCACATTTTTGGACCGAAAGAACGCGGCTTGGGGTGATTTTTGAGCGAGAAGTCATGGGAAATCTTGAGGTAAATCACTTGTGATCATTTCTACTCAATAATATCGAATTATCATCGAATAATCCGTCTATATTACATATTTTTGAGGTGTAAATTGGGGATTTGGGCATAGGGATTTGAAAAATGAGATTTGAAGAATTGAGGCCGAATTGTTATCGGAATTTAGTAATTTTGGGGATGATTTTCTGTGCCTAGCACTAATTATTTTGCATTCATTTGCGTAACTGTTGAGAAGGTCATTTTCTTTAAAAGAAGTTTAACTGAGCTAAGATGCTTTAAAAGATTTCACATATTCATTTCTTTCTTACTTGTACTACTTTTATCCAGCATGTTGATGCACTTTTCGTTATTTCTTATCACTCAGTCTTTAGTTGTGATTATTACTCACCGAGTCGGAGTACTCACTTTACTCTCTGCACCTTGTGTGCAGATTCAGGTATTACTAAACCCGTTAGCGGGTATTGGTTGATCGAAGGTAGAGTCATCATAGTTTATCAAGGTAGTTGCCGGCATTCGCAGCACTGCTTTTCTCCTTCTTTATTTTATTAGTCGCTACACAGAACATTTCAGACTTTGTCAGTTGTATTTAGACCCCAGTAGATACTCGTGACTTGTGACACCCCGATGTCGGGCTGTATTTTTCTTCCGTAGTTGATATATTTTGCCTTATTTTGGGATTCATCATTATTAATGACTTTATTGTGAATCATTATATCTATTAATTGAACTTGGGGTTTGTTTCGGCTGGCCTTGTCTTCACGAGAGGCGCCATCACGACCGAGTCTGGGTTTAGGGTCGTGACAAACATATAGTCGAAAAGGCTATAAACAGATTCATTTTGAATGGAAAAATAAAAATACAAAGCTAGTTTGAAAATTAATTACACTATACTAATTTGCAAGATACCAGATATATTATTTATAATTTGCAAATGAAATTTACGACTGGGTCCAGCTGTTGGGTCCAAACTACCCAGGCCCAAGGGGCTACGCCTAGAGTTGCTCGAATAAACCCCACATTTGGGCCTGATTACAAGTCTGACCCAATTTATATTTACATATAACCACAAACTTGTTTATCACAAAGAAGATCTATTACTGAAAAGTCTACTGATAATTAAGCTCAATTTGAATTTAATAGTCCATTTACAATATTGACAGTTCAAGACTTTATACTAAAGAAGGATTTTAACCTAATGAATCATTATCCTACAGTCCCTCACAACTAACATCTAAAATAAAGAAAGAAGAACTTCCAAAAAATAAATAAGAGAAAAATGTCTTCTAGCCTCCAATTCCTGCCTTCAGATTTTTCAAAACCAATGTAACAAATTGAAAGAGATCAGCTACAAAGCTGCTCCTCACAATTGTTTGTTTAAACTTCGAACCTGAAGTTTTTTATTGCCAAACCAGCCCCTGTTTCTATCAAGAATCTCATGGATTTGACCATGAAAGGGTCAGATTCACAAAATACCTTTAATTATACCAATGTACTATATTGTCAGGCAAGATTCAAACAAATAATGCAAAAATCAATTGTGATTCATAGGTTTAACCATGCCAAGGGTTAAACTCAAGAACCAACAAAGGTTTTAAATCCAAAGTTATAGCATGCTGCCTTAAGGCAATACCAGAATGAACCAAAGGGAAAGGAAGGGGGTTTAGTCCATGAATCTGACCATGTAAGGGTCAGGCACAATGGACCAACCAAGTTTCAAACATGGGGATCTAAACACACTACCTAACTAATGCAAAGAAAAATAGTTATGCATGCTAGATGAAACAAATGAATGATCTATGTTAAAATCAAGTAAAGAAACATAATTTATGACCTAGAACCAAAAGTATCAGAAACTCATACATTTTAAGGGAGAAAGAAAAGAGAAAAGCTTCAGTACTTTTGCAGTTTCAGTATGTAAACCATAGCAAACATATAAAAACAGTGTCAAACAAGAAGCAACTCACATTCATCTTAAGTTTCAATCACAAGTAGTCAAACAGGGAAAGGATTATATGTACCTTTTATTAGCAAAAATCAAACAATAAAGCAAATAGCTTTTTGAAAAAAATTGACTAGAATAACAACATAATACAGTAGTAACAAAAAAACACAGCTACAGCAGTCCACAACAACAACAACAACAATAACCCATTATAATCCCACAAGTGGGGTCTGGGGAGGGTAATATGTACGTAGGCCTTACCCCTACCCCGAGGGGTAGGGAGGCTGTTTCCAGGAGACCATCGTCTCAAGATAGAAATAAAAGATGATATATATTAGTACTATCAATAGATTCATACTAAAATAACATAAAATACATAACATAACATAGCATAATAGAATAACAGCAATACAAGAAATATAGGAAATATGAAAAGGATAGAATGTATACTAATATCCAACAGCAAAATCTTTGCATCAGTAGCTGATCAGTAGCATCATAAGAGTAACTCCTAACTGGCTAGTCTCACTTTAGTACGCTGTAGAAATATCCACAACTTCCCCCTAACCTACAACTTTAATGCTCGACCTCCACAATTCCCTGTCAAGGGCCATGTCCTCAGTAATCCTAAGACGCGCCATGTCCTGCCTGATCACCTCTCCCCAATACTTCTTAGGTCTCCCTCTACCTCTTCTCGTGCCCATCACAGGCAGTCGCTCACACCTTCTCACCGGTGCATCAGTGCTCCTTCTCTGAATGTGCCCGAACCATCTGAGTCTTGCTTCCCACATCTTGTCCTCCATGGGGGCTACGCCCACCTTCTCTCGAATATCTCCATTCCTAATCTTATCCATCTTTGTAACCCCGTACATCCACCTCAACATCCTCATCTCTACTACTTTTATCTTCTGGATGTGTGAGTTTTTAACCGGCCAACACTCGGTCCCTTACAATATGACAGGCCTAACCACTGCTCTATAAAACATACCTTTTAGTAACGGTGGCACTCTCTTGTCCACAACTGAATAAAAATTTCAGACCCGAAATCCAGCAAACTTGAACCCAGAAATCCCAAATAAAACACCTAAGAAGGATCCTCCCAACTTCAAAGCGTTATCCTCTAGCTTGTAAAGAATCAAAAAAGAAGTTTTGAAGTTTTTGTCAAGTTTTCTGGAATCTAAGCTTTTTCAGAAAAGGAAAGGAAGATTTGGTGCAGTAAAATAATGCTAAAAAGTGTTGATGATTGCTAAAATGATTGTTTTTTTAGAGTGATTGAGAGGTATTATATATAGGCATATAGAATGTTATATGCTGATGGAATAAAAAATCATTCCTTCAGCCACAAAATGAGTATTCTTAAAAGAAATAGACATGTGGCTATCCCTCATTGGTTTCAGTACTTTGTACTAACCAAATAAGGCCAGCTTCCCCCATTCTAGAATATTTCCAGCATAGACCTTATCCTATTTCAAGATTACCACCCCCTGTTATGACCCCTTAAGTTTATTTTTTTGTTCATTTAACCCCTCTAAGTATCTATTGATTTACAATCTAGGGCCAACACAAACAAACATGCCAAATCAATCAGACAAATCTAACAAGCAAAACTATACAGTGAATTCTAAGCATCTGAACCCAAAAAAAACCTGAAATGCACTAATTTCATGATGAATTTCTGATTTAATTAAACAAAAACCTAATGAAACTAAATCATGCAATTGAGTGCTGAAATGTAAACATGCTTCAATTAATTTTCTTGAATGGACAATCAAACGAGCATTCGTGAATAAAGAAAATAAAAATCTAAAATTATCCCTAAAACATGCGACTATTCAAGAACCTTTAAACATGAAAAAGAAGCAAAAAATAATGGAAAAGAACTAAAAATAAAATTAACAGAAGATACCTAATGCTATTTTGCACCGAGTTAGTTGAAGAAAATTCTTGAACGAGGCGGTCATAAACTTATACAGCCACTAACTGGCTGTTCTTAACAAGAACAACCAGCTAATGGATGTTTGGGTTCATAGGTTCCAAACACTGACCAAGCGAAGAAGAAAGAAAAATTTAAGGTTTTTTCGGAATCTAAGATTTAAAATTCGACCAAATTGGGGCTGATTCGAGAGGGGCTAAGGGTGGTTTCAGGTTCAGGTATGGGCAAGGACTATAGGGTGTTAATTTGGGGCAGGTTGGAGCAGTTAGGGTTTTAGTATCAAAATTTCGATTTGAGATTCGAGGAGTTTAGCAGTGATTCGAAGGAAAAGGGTTAATGATTTGGGATGAGGAGGCTGTAGGGATTCTGTGGTGTTGATTTGGGGTCATTTGGCACGCTGGAACATCCGTGAGGTGATTTTCGGCGGGTGGTTCGCGGCGGAGACGGCGTGGGAATCCTAGGCGACTAAGGTTTCTTGAAAGAGAGATGAAGTGTCACGCCCTAAAATCCGAGGAGCGCTACCGGCGCTCAACATAGTAAACCTGACTGAGCAAGCCTGCTATGTTTCATTCTACCCAAAATAGTTCATAAATAAAGAGGGGATATTATCCCATTTAATAAAATGCAAAGAAATATGTCGTTAGTAACCCTCATTTCATTCTCGCTAATTGCTTCATTTAGTTTTCAAATTATTACAAGTTTACAAATTTAATGAAAAACATGCTTATCAAGTACCAACATGTCTAGCCCGGACTCCCAACATCAATCACCACCCACAATAGTATACGGAGCCTTTAAATACAAGATAAGAGCAATAGAGAAATTCCAGAAACAAGGCTCTGGCTATACCTCAAAATGTATTCAAAAAATGAACAAAAGATACATAACATGACCCCGGGATGGAGTGGGGCTCACCAACTCAGCTGGCGAAAAGTAGAGGAGGTGCTACTGCTGGTGAACTGGAGTACCTGCTATAGAACAACCTACAATCATAACATGAATGTAGCGCCCCCGGCAAAATAGACGTTAGTGCCGTCAAATAACACTAGTATGTAAGGCTAAAAGTCATATTTCAGAATAGAATAACCATACAAGCAAAGAATTCACAAACAGTAAGTCAAGACCAACAATAGTCTAACACCCAATTTTGAAACATGTGAGTCTTCTAGTTTATGAAAATAATATATATATAGTTTTTGGTTGGTTGGGAGATCTCTAGCACCGATATAAGTTTTACCACCGTCTTTGTTTGCACGAAGTCTGATCATGACCCGATCAGCTAGGTCGTCCCTTTAGAGACATGTACCACAATCACAAATTTTCAGTTTTTGAATTCCCAGGTCTTAAATTTCCAGATTTTTTATTTCCAGCACAATACCACCATGTTTGCGGCATGGCGTCTGATCACGGCCCGATCGGCTAAGCTGCCTTCCCCCATATGCCGTGTGGGTTGGCATTACCAAATTACAATGTTACCAAGATCATCCCAATTAAGGGGAATAAGCACGAACCACCCTTACACTGGCACATGCAGTTTCAGGAGTGAGTCTTATGACCCACCCTTCCTCGGTGTTGCTAAAGATATTCCCAAAAACATATTTGATTCAATTTAGTATTGCACACAGTTGTAGTATAAATACAAGTATACGAATATAGCATAAACGCAACCATGCATACCTCAATATCCTTCACAATTTATAGATTTCAATTAGTATTTCCAGTCACCAACAACAACAGTATTTGCCCGGGGTGCTCCAGCACGCCCCTATTTCAGTGCCATGCTAGAGAGTTCCTACCGCCCGCCAGCTATTCAGGGTTCTTCCAGTGGGTATTCAGGTCCTCAGGGTTCTTCTGGTCCCTACTTCAGTGCTATGCCAAAGACTTCATATCGCCCACCGGCTATCCAGGCTCCTCCCACGGGGTCTATGAGTCATCAGGAACAGTCATCAGGGCAGCATGTCGTCGCACCACATTGTTTTGAGTGCGGTGACACAGGCCACATAAGGAGATACTGCCCTAGGCTTAGGGGCAAGGCAGTACAGCAAGGACAGCAGCCCACGACTCCAGCACCAGCGGCCCAGCCACCTAGAGGGGGAGGGCAGAGTGGTATAGGCCGATCCAGAGGTGGAGGCCAGACAGGGAGAGGTCAGCCATCTACTCCTCAGTCAGGTAGAGGCCAGACAGCCGGTGCTCCAACTAGATTCTATGCTCTTCCAGCCAGGCCGGATGTATTGGCTTTAGATGTCGTCATCACAGTATTATCTCCGTCAGCGGTAGAGATGCATCGGTATTATTTGATTCAGGGTCTACTTATTCTTATGTATCATCTCTGTTTGCTCATTTCCTGGCTATTTCTCCTGAGCCTTTGGGTGTTCCTGTTCATATATCCACTCCTGTGGGTGATTCTGTGGTTGTGAACTGGATCTACCAGTCTTGTGTGGTTACTTTCTGTCGTTTTGTGACTAGAGCAGATCTTCTGTTGCTCGATATGATCGATTTTGAGGTTATCCTGGGCATGGATTGGTTATCTCCATA
>MU767548.1:8920-22927 GCA_026770625.1 Nicotiana glauca | reverse complement strand
GACGTCGTAATTCTTAAAATAAACCAAATAATAATTAAGAAAGGCTAAAATTTGGAGATGAGCCTCGCTAAATCAGAAATATTTGCGGGGCCCTCGATAATCGTCTATTAAAAATAGTTAGAATTTGGAGGGGCTATCTTAGCAAATTTCAATAGCCTCTCCCAAATATCTCTACGATAGAACCTTTAGGCACGAATTAATTAAATTATTTCCTTAAATACGGGTGTGCATCGATTGCAACCCAAATCCAAATCTCGACAAAGTCGAAGTGCGTTATCGAAAACGGGTGCCTTGAAGGCAACGGGATCGAAAACGTACTTTCGCAATGTCGCAAGTCTTTTCAAAATAAATAATAATTAAAAGTTTATAAATAAAAGCACAAAAATTAGCATGTAATAAAATCAGATAAAATCAAAATACAACAGTTAAAGCGACCGTGCTAGAACCACGGAATTCGGGAATGCCTAACACCTTCTCCCGGATTAATAGAATTCCTTACCTAGGATTTCTAGTTCGCAGACTGTAACAGAGTCAAACCTTCCTCGGTTCGGGATTAATTCGGTGACTTGAGACACCATTATATTCTCAAGTGGCGACTCTGAAATTTTTTAAATAACTAATCCCGTTCCGACCGTCCTTTATTTGGAAAAACTCTTTTTACGCTTATATATATATATTCCTTTTAGCCGGAGTATGTTAAAGCGCCGTAAAAAAGAGGTGTGACAGTGTCGATTACCGCAATCTGAATAAGGCGAGCCCAAAGGATAACTTTCCATTACCCAACATACATATCTTGATCGATAATTGTGTCGGACGTGAGATCGGGTCATTTATGGATTGCTATGCTGGGTATCATCAGATCCTGATGGATGAAGAAGATGTGGAAAAGACGGTTTTCATTACGCCGTGGGGGACTTATTGCTACCGGGTAATGCCTTTTGTTTTGAAAAATGCTGGGGCAACGTACATGAGAGCAATGACTATTGTGCTTCATGACATGATACACAAAGAGATTGAGGTGTACGTAGATGATGTGATCATAAAATCCAAGTGCCAGGAAGACCACGTGGCAGACCTAATGAAGTTCTTTCAAATACTTCGAAGGTACGATATCAAGCTTAACCCGGCCAAGTGTGCATTTGGTGTTCCGTCTGGAAAACTGTTGGGATTCATCGTCAGTCGGCGAGGCATTGAGTTGGACCCGTCAAAGATCAAATCCATCCAAGAATTGCCACCGCCAAAGAACAAAACAAAAGTGATGAGTCTGTTGGGAAGTTTGAATTATATCAGCAGGTTCATCCCTCAACTCAAGGCGACTTGTGAACCCATTTTTCGGCTACTGAAGAAAGATACTGCGGTAGAATGGACGGCAGAATGTCAGGAAGCATTTGACAAAATCAAAGGGTATTTATCAAATCCACCTGTATTGGTTCCACCCGAGTCGGGAAGACCGTTGATTCTCTATCTAACGGTCTTGGAGAATTCGTTTGGTTGCATACTGGGCAACACGACATTACAGGAAGGAAGAAGCAAGCCATCTATTATCTCAGCAAGAATTTTACAGTCTATGAGGTTAAGTACACCCAGCTTGAGAAGACATGTTGCGCCCTAACTTGGGTGGCACAGAAATTGAAGCATTATCTGTCATCCTATACTACTTATCTCATTTCACGCTTGGATCCACTGAAGTATATTTTCCAGAAGCCTATGCCCCCAGGGAGGTTAGCGAAATGGTAGATATTACTCACAGAATTTGACATCGTCTATGTGACGAGGACGACCATGAAAGCCAAGCATTGGCCGATCACTTGGCTGAGAATCCTGTTGATGAAGAATATGAGCCATTGAGGACGTATTTTCCTGATGAAGAAGCAATGCATATAGATGAGTTGGAATTGACCGAGGAGCTAGGGTGGAAGCTTTTCTTTGATGGAGCTGAAAATGCAAAGGGAGTTGGAATAGGAGTAGTACTTATTTCTAAAACAAGACATCATTATCTTGTTACGGCTCAGCTGCGTTTCTATTGTACCAACAACATGGCTGAGTATGAGGCATGCATTTTGCGGCTACGGTTAGCCGTAGATATGGATGTTCGGGACGTCTTGGTCTTGGGAGACTCGGACCTCTTGGTGCATCAGATTCAAGGTGAATGGGAAACACGGGATTTAAAGCTTATACCATATCGACAATGTTTTCACGATCTTAGCAAGCTATTTCGATCAGTGGANCGTTGCATATTCAGGCTCGTGATCAGCATGCCTATTGCAACATGGTAGAGGAAGAAATGGATGGCGAGCCATGGTTCTATGATGTCAAAGAATACTTCAGGATGGGGACATACCCGGAGCAGGCCACCGGAGATCAAAAAAGAGCCATTCGGCACTTGGCAAATGGATTTTTCCTCAGTGGAGGAGTGTTGTACAAAAGAACACCAGATTTGGGTTTGCTGAGATATATAGATGCTGGTCAAGACACGACAGTGATGACAGAGGTACATGCTGGAGTTGTGGGCCACATATGAGCGGATATGTATTGGCGAAGAAGATTTTTCGAGCAGGGTATTATTGGCTCACCATGGAGCATGATTGTATTAGTTTCGTGCGGAGATGCCATCAGTGTTAGATACACGGAGATCTGATTCATTTTCCACCAAACGAATTGCATACAATGTCAGCGCCATGGCCATTTGTTGCATGGGGCATGGATGTCATTGGTCCCATTGAGCCGGCAGCTTCCAACGGTCATAGGTTCATTCTAGTAACCATCGATTATTTCACTAAGTGGGTTGAAGCTAAGACTTTTAACTCGGTAACCAAGAAGGTAGTGGTGGATTTTGTTCATTCCCATATCATCTGTAGATTTGGGATCCTAAAGGTGATCATCACGGACAATGGTGCTAATCTTAACAGTGGCTTGATGAAAGAAGTCTATCAACAGTTCAAGATCACACACCATAATTCCACCCCGTATCATCCCAAGGCGAATGGCGCGGTTGAGGCAGCCAACAAGAACATAAAGAAGATATTGAGGAAGATGATAGAGTGGTCCATGCAATGGCATGAAAAGCTACCATTTCCATTGTTGGGTTATCGCACTACGGTTCGTACTTCAGTAGGTGCAACTCCTTATTCGTTGGTATACGGAACCGAAGCAGTGATACCAGAAGAAGTTGAAATTCCATCCCTTCGGATTGACGCTGAGGCCAGGATTGATGATGATATGGGTCAAAGCCCGATTGGAGCAGTTGAGCTTAATTGATGAAAAGATATTGGCAACAGTATGTCATGGCCAATTGTATCAAAAGAGAACGGCAAGAGCATATAACAAAAAAGTGCGTCCCAGGAGATTTGAAGTGGGACAGCAGGTGCCGAAAAGAATCTTGCCACATCAGGCCGAAGCAAAGGGCAAGTTCGCCCCAAATTGGCAAGGACCATTCATTGTGACCAGAGTGTTATCCAATGGTGATTTGTGTCTGACAAATGTCGAGGGAAGATGTATCGACATGGCTATCAACTCTGACGCAGTCAAGAGCTATTATGTGTAATTTCTTTGATTGTAATTGATGTTTGTTTGTTTGCTTGAACTTGGCATTTATTGGAGAATGAAATGACGGAGGCAATTCTTTTTTTTATCCAAACACTTTAATAAAGGGAGAAAAGGAAAGAAAGAAAGAAAAAGAAAGAAATAATAATACAAAAAAAAAAACAAAAAGGAAAGTCACAAGGAATAAAATGGAATCAGTGAACTACGTTCGACCCGATTCCTCAAAGAGGATACGTAGGCGCCTCACGGCTCGGTCAAAGTGTAATAAAAATCAAAAAATCCGCCAAGCAAGAAAACTGGGGCAGAAGTTATGTTTTAAAAATTTTTTTGGGGAAAAAGTTTGATTTCAAGAGTTGTAATGTTTTACCCATCGAAGTTATTTCGAATTTTGGTATCCTTTTCTTTTATCCCCGCACAAAAACCATGTTGATGTCCGAAAAGACCTCCCGATCAGTATCTGAGAGGTGCCAAGTCAGGCAAATGAAAGTCGAGAGTAACACACTGATCCCCGACTGAATGAGGATCACGAGCTGAAGGAATTGATAACCAAAAGAATCCCCAGTGGAGAGAATCTTATCGGTAACACTCATATCCCCAGCAGAGAAAGAAAAATAAAATGAGAGAGTCTTATCGGTGAAAACCTTCACAGGCACCATAAGGCGACGAAAGCTAAGAGAAACAAAATGAGAGAGTTTTATGGTAAAAACCTTCATGGGCACCATAAGGCGACGAGAGTCGAGAGAAATGAGAGAGTATTATTAGTGACAACCCCTCGAAGGGCACTATGAGGCGACAAGATAGAAGTGGCGGAAGGAATCCGCATTCGGCGAAGATTAGGTACATGTTCATCCCCAGCAAAATGAGGATGTCAGAAAGATTGATTGATAAAAATAGATAGGGTTGATTAATCCGAAGTGCACGACATGATCGTTGGGATCGGTTATACCGTTTAGATAAGTCCTTTTTCTTTTCTTTTTCCCAACATTTTTTCAGAAAGATCTTTTCTATCTTTTTAAAGTCATTACTTTTTCTTCGTTTAAAGACTTTTTCTACAGCAATTTGTTTTTTAGAAGGATTTTTCAGAGCTTACTACCGGGCGCCAAAACGGTGCAAAGCAAAATGTGAATAAGACAGGCCAACGATAAGGTGATAAAACGAAAAGAAGTTTGTTGCAAGACCAAATGGAGAATTGGTCTAGAATTTCATGGAAAGTATGGAGGAAAACAGAAAAACAACAAGTTGAGAAAATTATGGACCAAATTCCGAGAGGATCCCCAGCAGATCATCTGGATGCAGGAGCATCCCCGACAAATTTTCGACCAAGCTCCAAGAGGATCGGACAACACAAAGTGGGGAAGGAAGAAAAGGAAATATCATCCCCAGCAAATAACATCATTCCCTAACAAGTTTTGAAACCACAGAGCAGGAAAATGGAAAGGGAAAAACCATCCCCAGGAAGAGTGGCATGGCCACTCACCATGTTTTAAACTAACAAATTTTCTTTGATTTGAAACAGGGAAATGAAATGTTGTTGATGGCAGAAAGACATGCCACAAAGAAGATTACCAAAATTGGGGCAGAAAATTTTCTGCCATTGTTGAAAATTTTATCGGAGGAACGAGGAAATCAATGCAAGTTATAAAGGAAAGCAATTTCGAAAGAAGTTCGAAGGAAGAAAGGTGTGAGGAGGCAAGGAAAGAACAATGCCGATAAACACAGCTTCAAAAGGAGAAGTCGGGAGCCCGCCCGTAGAACGGAGGTGTTACATTTAAGATTGTCGAAGTCGGGAGCCCGCCCGTAGAACAGAAGTATTACTTTTAAGTTGTTGCAATCGGGAGCCCGCCCGTAGAACGGAGGTATTACTTTTCAGTTGTTGCAGTCAGGAGCACGCCTGTAGAACAGAGGTTGTTATATTTGAAGTTATCGAATTCGGGAGCCCGCCCGTAGAACGGAGGTGTTACTTTTTAGTGGTTGCATTCGGGAACCCGCCCGTAGAACGGAGGTGTTACATTTAAGATTGTCGAATTCGGGAGCCCGCCCATAGAACGGAGGTGTTACTTTTAAGTTGTTGCAATCGGGAGCCCGCCCGTAGAACGGAGGTGTTACTTTTCAGTTGTTGTAATCGGGAGGCCGCCCGTAGAACGAAGGTGTTACTTTTAAAGTTGTTGCATTCGGGAGCCCGCCCGTAGAACGGAGGTGTTACATTTAAGATTGTCGAATTCGGGAGCCCGCCCGTATAACAGAGGAATACATTTTAAGTTGAAGATTGAAGTCGGGAGCCCGCCCGTATAAAAGAGGAATACATTTCAAGTTGAAATCAGTAAAGCGGAGGATTACAACAAGATCCCCAACATAAGTTCAAGTTCGGCAATCAAGAAAGGCCGACAATGTCAAGACAGAAATAAAGAAACATCAGAGGAAGCAAGCCGACAAGAAAACAAGCCGACAAGAGCAAGCCTAAAAATTTAGATAAGGTTTTGTAATTCATAGACTAGTTTAGTCTAGCTGCTTATTCTTCGTTTAGCCTGGTGTAATAAGGAGGTCGGTGAGCAGTAGCAGCAACAGCAATGACAGTAATAGCAAGATCACAGCTTCATGGTAGTCCCACCTACCAAAACTCCCTGAACTACATTGACTTGATTCCTTTTTAGCCAAGGATATATAGGAAACCTTTTGAAGCAGAGGTTCGGTCAAATCTTTCAAAAAATGCTTTACACGGAGTACTCAAACGGGCAAAAAATCGCTCGTATACGCTCACTTTGTCTTTGCACGAAAATCTTCGGGTTTACAGGCAAAGAGGGGCAGTTGTGAGCACGTGATTTTTTTGCCCCATATGAGAATTACTCCCAAAAATTCAAAATAATATAGTTTTGTGTTGTTTGCAATTCTTGTGGATTTCGTGTTATTCTTCTCCTATTGTTTGCGTCTGTGTGTGCATGTTTATTTGTGTAAATCAGTAAAAAAAAAACACGAAAAATATGTCGCATTTACATTTAAGAATTTAATTGTACAATTAAGAGTAATTAAGTGTTCTTTACAAAAATAAGAAAATCACAAAAATAATGTAATTTGTATTTGTAGCATTTAAAGTCAAATTGTCTGATTTTAAATTGGTATTAATTATGCGTGATAATTGTTATTAGAAGTTAATTAGTATTTTAGTTAATTTTTAATTTTTATCATTTAAGTAAGAATTTTGTTTTTATTAATTAGCAATTAAGGAATTAAAATGAAGAAAAGAACAAAAATAGGAAAACAATCGGACTGGGCCGTTTTTAATTGACCAAATTCCAAGCCCAAAACAAGGCATTAACCCGGTCCAACTGATCAAGCTTCACAGACGTCTAAACGACGTCGTTTTAGTCACACTCGATCTGGACCGTTGATTCTATTAGATCAAACGGTCCAGTATGTCCCCAGCATCATTAAAATGACGTTGTTTTAGGTATGTTAATCCAAGCCATTCATTCCATTTGATCCAACGGTTGCCGATCGCCCCTATACCCCGACCCATATCCACCAAAAACCCACCCGGTCTCAAGCCTACTCAAACGACTCCGTTTCGTTAAGTGGGTTGATCCAAGCCGTCGATCTTAATTGATCCAACGGCCTGGATCAAATCCCCCAGCTGGTATATATTCCCAAAATAAACCCCACCCCCTATAGCCAAACCCCACCCATCGTCTCTCTCAGAGACTTAAACGAGTCCCCTGTAATGCCGCCGTAGACCACCGTCAACCACCCACCGGAAATTGCCTCACGGCGCTTCCGGTGGTCCAATGATCCTCATATTTACACTATTGAACCCCCACAACCTCCCCATTCCAACCATCCTATCAGCTTCCTTCGAATCCCAACCAGACTCTTCGAATATCCAATTGAAGAATTAGGCCCCAACTCAAGTTTGTCTAATGGCCACCAAATCAACACCATGCCACCCCTGGACCTCCCTCACTGCCTTAACAACATTAGTTCCCCTCGAATCAACCTGGAATTCGTCGAATAACGAATCAAAGCCAATAACCCTAGCACCGCCCTAAAATCCCTGGTGGCGGCGCTATCACCAAACCCTCCCAGAGTCACACCCAATAGTCCCCTTTACCTCCTCACTCCTAATCCTTAACCAACTTGGCTTGAATCCAAGTAAAACTCGTCGAATGACGAAGGGTTCAGCGGGACATACTGTTTCAAAGTTATCAAGATCGAATGGTTTCTAGTTAGTATTATAAGCCTATTTCTGACGAACTAGACATATAATACTAACTGGGAACCAATTTCGAAGAAGCATATGGAATGAAATTTGGTCTAGGATTTTCGAGGTATCTCTGCTTCTTTGTTTTTTCCTTTTGTTATTATTAATGCCTGTCCGATTAAGTTTCGTTGTAGTTCATCTTTTATCCATTATTCTCTTCCTTCTACATCCGACCATTTTACTTGGTTAGTTTTCTTCTGTAAATTAATGACATATGTTATAAATAGTTTCGTCGATTAATTCATTCTTGTTTGTAGTCTAGTAGTTTTCGTCAAATAGTTTGATATCAAATGTTGTAGGTACTGATCCTTAGGCACTTAGCTTCAGGACTCATTGTCAATATACTGACAATGATCCTGCATTTTTGTATAGGTTTAACTTGGAATTGTGTTAGCTTATTCCTTGTATCCGTGTCATCAATTTGACCTTAGTAATCCAATGCATATTGCTTTGAATCATTGGTTCTGATTTGAATACTATTTGGTCCAATCTAAATGCAAGCCTGAATTGATGTGGTTCTGTATCGAACTAGTTTTGATATGCTTGTTAGCAGTCAGTTCATATGGCTAAGTGATTGAGCTTGGTAAGTTGTATTATTAATAGCTGTTGTAGACTCGTTTTAGATTAATTAGGAATTAGTTCAGGTTAATTGGTGTTTCGGTTTATATTTAGGTCAATTGATTATAGCTGAAGGTTTAATACATGTTAAAGGGATCAGTTGAGGTAGTAGAACAGTAGTTCGATAAATCAGGGGTAGTTCAGGGGGTATTTTGGGGAAATAGATTACTTGAATAATTGATTAAGGGTTGCTGAATATTTAAATTCGGTTAGTGGACCGATTTGAGACATTCCTAAGTGGATTTGTGAAAAGTTAATAGACAAATAGTAGTGGAGACAACACTTGCTAGTTTTAAGGACTAAAAATGGGGATTATTGAATAATAAAAAGGCACTAGGATAATGGGTTAATTAAGAAAGAAAAAGGTGGAATTGAAAGTGGAGGATGCACTAATTGAATGCCTATTAAAAGGCTGGAAAACAGAATCAGAGGGGGGGGCTTAGACACTTACACATTTCTGGGATCCTAAGGGAATAGGAGGATTTTCAGATTTTGAGAACTAAAAGGAAAACACTCAAGAAAGCTAAGCCAAGAGTTAAAAGAGTGAATGGAGGGAAAATTAAAAAAGAGAAAAATTTTCAGAGTTCGAGTTAAAAAGGGGCTGAATTTTAACATCAGAAATTGAGTGTTGGAGAGTTAAAAAACTGGAGAAATCTGCTTTCTTTCACTGTTGAAAATAAGTACTAGTGTGCTATTGTTTCATTGAAGTTTGAAGTTTTTTTTCTTTGAGTGTTTGAAAACCAGAAAACTGTTGTTTTCCTGCTTCTGGTTCTTTCGGATTCTGCCTGGGTTTGCTACTTGGTATACTGTTACTGTTTCATCGAACGTGCTCGAATTCCCTTTGGTTTTTGAATCTGTTCCTGGGTTTCTATTACTGTTGTTGTTGCTGTGTTGTTGCTATTGCTGCTTGATTCTTATCCTCCTCTTTTCCTTGTATTCAAATACCAGGTACACTACTTCGAATCATCTCAATGTATGTTCATTGAAGTTAAAGTGAAATGGCCAAGGGATCTGTTGATTCCACTAATAAGAACCTGTATTTAGTTAATTTTTGTTATGTTTTTTTTTGTTATAGAAATGGTATATGTATGCATAACTAGGACTGTTCTCTTATAAGATCATTGATTAGCAATAATAATAATGTGAAATGTTAGATTATGGAACTAAGATTCTTGAAATGGTGTAAACATCAGTCAATACAGTATGTATGTCTAATTTGAGCAATTTGTAGATTATTGAACTATTGGATGCATGTCTATAGGAATCTCACAGTTATTAGTTTCATGCTTTTCTAGTTTGTATAATATAGTTCGAAATCACATTCAATTCAAATTGATAAATAGTTAATGTGGAGAATCAATTTAATTTAGTTGATTGGTAAAATCTAGCTTTGAACTCACGAAAACTGGAATAGAAGTAATTTATAGGTTTGTGATTTTCGAAGTCTTTTAGTAACAGAGATCCGTAAGTATTAGGCAAACATAAGGACCATTAATTTTGTAGAATCAGCAGGTTTAACATATTTGAAGTGCGAATCAATATAGTGAGGCTAAGAACATTAATCCAATAGGCATGAGTCGAGCAAGACGAGTTAACGTTGAAGTTTAATAAACTTTCGAATAAGCATTAGTAATTAAGGTTAATTCTAGTTTCCAATAGTTGTAAATAATTAATTCCAATGGTTTATTCATCTAACAATGTGGGTTTAAGTTAGTTGTAAGATAATTAGTGTTTTCTTTAAAATATTACTTGTCAATTCCGTAATTCATTTATAATTTCAATTTTAGTAATATTCTTTTTCGTTAACAATGGTTTTAAGCTAGTAACTAATAAATGACGACCTTTTTAAGTATGTAATTAATTAGGACTTTTCTCTTTTATTTTTAGAGACAAACTAAAAAAATAAAAAAAATATAGTCACTCTAGGATTACCTATTAAAAATAAATGAGACGAGCCTCACCAAATAGAAACACACAGACTGCGGGGCCCTCAATAATTGGTATATATTAATTACTTAGACTTCGGGATGGGCCGTTTGACAAAATTTCACGGCGTTCCCCAAAATAATAATACCCTAGTCGCTTTAAGAGCGCTTCTAATAATTTACTTCCCTAAACTCGGGTGCACATTTATGTGACCCAAATCCAAATCTCAACAGATTCGAAATACGTCAATAACCACGGGTACATTGATGTGACGTGGTTCAAGATGTGTTTTCATGATGTTGCAATTCTCTTTGAAGTAATGATAATATTAAAAGCGGTTAAAGGTTAAAAATTTTCACATAGGTCTGAGCATGTTTAAAAATTAGATAAATAAGCCAAATATGACAGTTAAGCGATCGTGCTAGAACCACGGAACTCAGAAATGCCTAATACCTTCTCCCAGGTTAACAGAATTCCTTATCCGAATTTCTGATTCGTAGATTGTAATAAGGAGTAAATTTTTTCCTCGATTCGGGATTCAAACCGGTGACTTGGGACACCATAAATCTCTCAAGTGGCGACTCCATTTCTTAATAACAAATCCCGTTTCGATTGTCCTTTAATTGGAAAAACTCCCTTTACCATACCCTTCGTGGGGTGCGGTAGCGCCAAAAGGAGGTGTGACAGGGATCGTGACTTGGCCCATCCCGGTTGATGAAATTGTTGCATATTTGACTGAAACTACTTGTTATCATCATAATATCGGATGATTGCCATACTTTGGGCTTCGTGTCGATTATTTGAATCTTCAGGGATTGATATCACAGTGTTTCCATTACTTTGCATATTATTTGATCTCGGTCCAGGGTTTTAATACTTTTTTGCAACTCAGCCATTTTTCCAAGATTTGAAAACTCAAACAAGATTTTATTGACGTTTTGAGTTGAGAACCATTGTTTTAATATTGCCCAAGTGGCTTATGTGCATTTCTGTACTGAGCATGGATCGGGCTGCATGTCGCAGCAGTGTTATAGTGATTTCTGGATATATGGTTGGCTCGGGCTATGCGCCGCAGCGTTATCGTACTGATATTGATGCCGAGGGCCTGGTTGGTGCCACGAGATGTCTTGCTTATTTGCGCTTGGGCTGTAGGAGCCTCTCTGGAGTCTCTACACACCCTTAGTGAGCGTCATCGACGTTAAATATGGATAGCTCAGGCTGCACGCCGTAGCGGTCATATGCATTGCATTGCACTCATGCATGGGTTCCTGTTTGTATTACGTGTCATGACATTCAGCACTCTAATTTCATTGGCATTCATGCTACTTCTTGTACTATTTACTAGATACCCTGGTGTTATTTGTTAATTGAGTGATGTGCCCGAGGGGCTGAGTTACGTGCTGACTTGCACTATCTGTTTCGCATTTATTTGCTTAACTGCTCAAAAAGATATTTTCAAAAGGGGTTTTTAATTGAGCCAGATAGATTTTCTAAAGGATTTCACGGTTTTACTGTTTTCTTAAAGGGGTACACGGTATCATATAGCATGATGACTTGCTTTACGTAGTTTCTTACTGCTCAGTTATTATTTACCTTTATTACTCACTGAGTTTGAGTACTCCCTTTACTCCCTGCACCTCGCGTGCAGATGCAGGTATTGGTTAACCGGTAGCGGGTTTGAGCTGGTTGAGGATTTGCTATCATAAGCTGAGCAAGGTGACCGCAAGCATTCGCGGCACCGGACTTCGTCTTTTGATTCTAAACTTTATTCTGTATATTATTAGCCTTGTAGTTGTGTTCATACTTCCTTAGATGCTCGTGACTTGTGACACCCCGATCGGGCTGTATTGGGTTGAAATTTCATTAATTAATATCATTAATTCATGTTCGAATTGTTGTATAACTGATTAACTGCATAAAAGTGGTGTCCAGAAATGGTCTGGCTGGCCTTGTCTTCACGAGACGTGCCATCACAACAGGAGCGGGATTTGGGTCGTGACAAGTTGGTATTAGATCCTAGGTTACTAGGCCTCGCGAGTCATGAGCAAGTTTAGTAGAGTCTCGCGGATCGGTACGGAGACGTCTGTATTTATTCTCGAGAGGCTACAGAACCTTTAGGAAAAACTTCATATTCTTGAATTCTTATCGTTCGTGCTTGATTCAACTTGAAAAAAAAGTAAGTCTTACAATTCCTTCCACGTGATCGTATGCATGAACGAGCGCTCAGTATCAGATATGCCCTGATGGCTTGTAATTCCCCAATCGAGGGGCGAGACGTGATCATTGTGAGTTTGCTGTTAGGCCAGTCTAGAAGACTTGAGGCCGGATCTTTGCCAATGGCTTGAGCACCGAGGTGCTGATTGTGCAAGCAAGTGTTTCGAACTTATATTTTTGGTATTGTCCCTATTAGTGGGAATGATGGTTGGATAGCTACGTGAGGAGTTTGTTAGTACTTCGAGATGTATCTATATGACTTGGAAGTGACAAGGAAGGTCTACCGGATGATAGATGAACTATTGAGTGTATGATTTCCATTATGATAGGATGTGTAGCCCCAAGTTATGGGCGCGTGAAGAATCTTTTCATGTCTCCTGTTGGGAGTGAAGTAAATTTCATGTTACGGTATGAATTTAGACTCTAGAAGACTAAGTGATTGTGTAATGTGTATGACAGTGGAAGTTATACAAAAATGTTAATTGGAGGCAAAGCAGGTGGGTTATCTCATGCGGAATAATCTACGTAGGTGTGTTCCATATAATGTTGAGTAGAGAGTTTCTTTTCTACTAACAGGGTGTATGTGTTGAGATTTGAATTTGACTCTAATTGAGAAAGTTGAGTTGATTGTCACGAGAATGAAGGTGATCTTAGTAGTGGAATTGAGGTATTTTATGGTCTGTGTTACCTAAGCTTGTGAAGAATTTTTGTTGAACTAGCTGTAGTAATATGGCAATATTCTTGAGTTTGATGACCTGCGTGGCCTGGTTGAATTAGAGGAATTTAGTTCTGATAGCTTGATTAGGAGAAAATGGATTTCCAAGTGTTCTTGATGGTTTCTACCATGGTTTAAACTAGATACTTTCTACCGGTATGGGGAACGTGTTGTGTATTGTGAGTTCCTGTATATTTCTTCATTATTGATGGGGTACGAAGGTTTTGGAGCGAGGTTCTGTTTAATGTGGGGTTTCCTACTGGTACTTGGTTGGTTTGAGTGGTTATGGTGATCGAGAATGGTGTTGCGAGTATACGAGTTGTGTAGTATGTTATGCGATTATATCTAGGGTTATTGTTATGGCTTGACACAGTTTGTTCGGACTTATACAGTGTGTGTATGTGAGATTCGAATCTTGAAGAGAATTCTGGATGTTAGAAATTGGGCTCCAAGGATTTTGGGGTAAGGTTAAAGTAATGTTTATTATTCAATACAATGGGTTTAATGTGTTTCGGAATAATTGATTCTAAATTTTTTTTAATGAATTATATGCCCTACCGGTATGAAGGTTCGTTATGTGCTATGAAAAAAAATATTTATGAAATTTATTGAGAAGAAGAAATAAAGGAAATTGAAAACTGCAGTTTGCACAATGTGAAATATTTAAACCGGGATGCAAGCCGCGGTGGAGGTTATGTAAGGACGAGGTCCTTGTGGTAAATATTTATGAGTTTAAAGT
>MU767545.1:32717-53125 GCA_026770625.1 Nicotiana glauca | reverse complement strand
CAGTGGTCGTTCGGGACGTCGACAATGGTCTGTTTGGAACTGTTAACGACGCTATTGGGGTGTTATGGAGGTTGACGTCGGGGTTGAAGACGATAACACTGCTGGTTTTTGTTTTGTTTTTTGTTCTTCGTTGGAGAAGATGCCGCTACCGTGTAAATATATTTGTATCTCCTCCTCTCGTTCAAAAATGTTTTTCTTGGCTAATGAATAGTAGTCGCCCCAGTTCATTCACGTTGGTCCTTTTTAAGAAGAAGGAAATTATAACAGTAATATGTATGCCCCCCCCCGCCGTTCTGTCCCTTCCCCGTTTCCCCTTTAACGTTTTTTCCCTTTTGAAAAATGAAGCCCCCCAGCCCCCTTTGTCAAAAATGTGTTCTCTATTCTTTATATTTTCCTCCCCCTTTCTATGTCCCCTTTCACGTGATCCCCCCCTTTGTGTATATTTATTATATTTTTTTTTCATTTTGTCCCATCCTTTTGTTTGTCTTTTCCTTTTGTCTTTTTCTTGCTTTTTTTAAAAAACTAATTGTTCTCCCATCCCTCCCCCTTAGTGTAGTGTCGTGTGTGTAGAGTGTATGTATGGGTTGTTTTGTCCGTGTTCCCCATGTGGTGGACTCGGATTATTATGGGTTAAGTCCGAAAATTAAGTCTAAAACCGGGTAGCGAACCCGAATATTATTCTTTGTCCGGAACCGAGAATGAGAACACGATGTTATTTAATTAATCATACGTAAGGAAAATAAAAATAATTATCAAAATGAGACTAACAATTGAAACAAAACTATTTTTGATATTTTTCAAGATTAAAATAACTATAAAATATTAATGAAAATATTTTTTATATAAAGATAAAAATATAAAATACTATTTTTGTATTTTTTTAAGTTCAAAATGACTACAAAACATTAATAAAACTATTTTTGTAATTTTCGTTTTTTATATAAAGATAAAACTATAAAATACTATTTTTGTATTTTTTAAGTTCAAAATGACTACAAAACATTAATGATATTTTTTATAATTTTTCAAAATTATATAAGGATAAAAATAAGGTACTATTTTTTATATTTTTCAAGTTTATGAAAAATACATAAACTAAAATTTATATATCATTTTTTTGTAATTTTCATTTTTTGATGAAAATAAAGAAAAATGGTCAAAATTAGATAAAATAGCTATATTAGGCCTAAATTAAATATTTATGCTAAAAATGTGAAAATTCTCGGGGAGGGTCAAAAATCACGTGTTTACAACACTCAACTCCTAGAATTTAAGTTCTGCCCCTCTTGTGTGAGCCTTCCCTTGAGACCATGGAGCTCCCTCTGAACTTGGACACATAAGGGCTGGCTCTTCCACACTACACAACTCAATTTCTATGAATATCTTGGGTGTATGCACTGCCTGGGGTTCCCAAAATCCCTTGTATCTCTGAAACACTTTAGATAAGAGAATGCTTGGAAATCTGGATCTCAGAAGTGGTTCAATCTCATATTATTAGGCTAAGTCTGGATTAGGCTTCTCGTATGTAGCTGGGGATTTTCTGATGTACTTTTTATTATTTCAGTTGTTTCGTTTAGGTTGTAATAATTTTTATAAAACTCTAGGGAGCTAAGTAAAGAAGGGGGGTTGGATTTATTTTCTGCACCAAGGGTAGAGATCCTGCCTATAGATTTAAAATTTCTTTATTTTCTGCAAACGCCTAGAAATCATGCCTATAGGTTTAACTTTCATTTCCGCATATCCGCCTCGAAATCATGCCTATAGGTTTCCAACTTCTATTTCTGCATATCCGCCTAGAAGTTATGCCTATAGGTTTTTAAACTTTAATTTATGCAGAAGCTCACCTCTAGAAATCTTGCTCATAGGTTTAATATTTAATTCCCGTAAACACGTTGAGATATCCTGCCTATAGGTTAATTCCACAATTTCACATAAAACATGGTCTATCGAACTGCTGCATTCTGCAAATGACATTAGGCAAGCTATCTGTAGGTAAATAATAATAAAACTGCATGTAGAAGCCGTGTTCCTAGGGTGTTAATAATGTCTAAATCATTATTCATATAGAAAGCATGCCTATCGGAAGTTTTGAATATAAATAGAAATAATACTCGATGTAACTTGTATTTTTACGTTAAAATCAATAACCCCTGTTAAGTTTATGAATCTGTTTCTAAAGTCAGTATATGTCACACCTAGTTCTAATTAACGCTTAAGACAATCAGATCAGCTTTCAAACAACCACATTCGTGTATACCTAATGTAGACTTTTCGCCTAAAAATATGCGTTGAACCAGTCCGCTTGTCGCTTTATTTAAATAGTACCAAAATCAGTAAGTGAAAGATATGCTAAAGTCTGTGATTTTCGATGGTTTACGGAGGCATATTTGACCCTTGCTTGCTTGTCTGCTCCCCTTCTATATGCAACTATTTGTTTTGATTGACGCCTTAGCATTTTATCCTTTGAAACTTCTAAAAGCCCCAAACCCCTTTCCCTTTAGGATTAGTAGCCCATTTTCTTCCAGGACTGATAGGATCGGAACGGGTAATAGCATGCAATAAGTAAATGATACCATTCCACGCTTTAACACCATAACGGGGTGGGAAGGGTAGACATGGAGATTATGATTACACAATAACACTATGCGTAAAATTGAGTACCGGTGTTGTGCGAATGATCCATGTAATGTATAAACCTAGGACCCCCTCCCTCTTTATTAGTCTAACAATTTTTCAGAATTTTAAAAGCTGTTGCGCTTTCAACTTCTGTTTCTTACGATTTTTAAGTTGCTTGCACCAATTGTTTGACCCCTTTCCCTTTACTTGCATATTTCTTTTATAACCAAACTGCTCCCTTTCTGAATTTCAACACTTCTTTTAACCCTTTTATGCTTCTTATTTTGTTTTTGCAATACTCACTTGTTCATTCATTTGTTTGCATTTAAAGTCACAATTGTAGCATGGCCGGGAACCACACTAGTGGATCTTGAGGGGTGCCTAACACCTTCCACTCGAGATAATTTCAAGCCCTTACCCAAAACTCTGGTTTGCATCTTTAATTCTTCTAAAAGTCTCCTAATTCATTATAATCATTAGGTGGCGACTCTCAAAAATCCAAAACCCAATTCCCAAACGGGGAAAAAGTTATCTTCCCAAATGTCGTGAACCCAATTCCGCGAGGAAAAAGGGGATGTCGACAATTATCCTCTGTAGGAATTTAGGTTTATCTTGCGCATCGCTCAAGCATCCAATACATTTGGAATTCGATAGGAAGAGAAGGTTAACTATTGCTCTAAGCTTCATGGAACGATCTAGAGTAGAAAGAAATGAGACAATCTGTCACGCCCCAAACTCGAGGGACATGAACGGCGCTCGACCGGAAAGCCCCAACCAAGCGGACCTGGGTGCCTTTCCTACCCCACGTGTTACCCCATGTTTTCCTTACTCAATAATCTCAAGAATTAGCCATATAATTAATTTAAAACACTTTTTGCAAAATATACATACATACATGACAGTTAGTGAAGTTATTAATTCGTTGCCCAACAAGTGAAACCTGGATATACATAAGCTTATAACCCACATCCACTGTCTACGGAGCCTCTAAAAGTACAACAGGATAATACAGTATTTGCCGGTAACAAGGCTCCGGCTATACCTTACACAACAGCAAAATAAAACTACGGAAACAAGCGGCCTGAGCCACGTAGGGCCCCGAGAGGAATGGGGCTCACCAAAACAACTGACGGAAGACGAAGAGGGAGCTACGATCGGTGGGCTGGAGTACCTGCTGCAGATCCACCTACAATCATAACACGAATGTAGCGCCCCCGGCAAAAGGGACGTCAGTACACTTGAATTGTACTGGTATGTATAACAAACTTTGCGCCAAGTAAACTCAAGCCATAGACAAGTAAGTAACAGTAACAGAAACAACAATCAATTCCATAAAGAAAGAACAATCAAGCCAAACAAGTTTTACAAACTCTCCCGTTTCCCTTCCACATTTCCACATCAATAGATTTCACATTTTTGCTCATATTTTCATTTCAACAGTGATTTCGATCACTTTCCACCCTTATTACCTCGGCCACCCTTATTACCTTGTCCACCCTTATTACCACAACCCGCACCTTATTACTTCATGTTGCGGCGCGCAACCCTATCCCACCGTACATTTTCAATTCACAAACAATCACAACAACAACAATGAACAATTCACAAAGATCACAACAACACTTCTTAAGGAGTAGCAACAATAATTTACAAGTGTTTTCATAACCATCAATACTATTTCCGTCATATTCCACAACTCACAAGTGTTTCACGTTACAACAATACTTGCCAACGATAAGCCATAGATGTTAATATCACAATTATTTTAGTTGCATCACTTACTATTTCCTTATGTCATTTGTTTCTCATCCAATACCACATATCATAATCACAACCATGCAAATCACACGAATTTCACAATTTACCCACGTGGATGTCACATACCAAATATTTGAACACCAACAAGGCGATTTTACAATGTCAAGGTTAACCATACATACCTGGAGCCAAATTCCTTTCTAAATTCTACTTCCAATTCACCAAATAATCTAGCACATCAATTTAGTGCACAAATTAATACACATAAATTAGAATAGAAGTTCATAATTGTTACTCAACTTACTTAAGTTATCAACCCTTCTTTGAACACTTCTTTACCCCTACCTAATTCCTCTTACTAGATTTTAGGTTATTACTAGACATCCATGAACCATTTCAACCATTATTTTCAAGGACCAATGCATGAGACTCCCCTCCCTCCCCTTAGTTTAAAAACAGAATTTCAATGGGAAAAGTTAGGTATTTTACCTGTAGGGAAGGGGGTATGAAGATAAGCTTGAATTTTCCCGGCCCGGATAGTTTTGAAGAACAAGAATTTGGAGAAGATGATTTTCTCTCTCAAGACCCTCTCTTCCTCTCTCTTAATTTGATCAGTAATGTTGCTAAAATGAGGGGGTTGGGGTGTTTTATTAAAAAGGGGTCGGGTCTTAAAATTTTGAAAAAAAATGAGCCTGGCAAGATCTGCGGTCGCATTCTGCGATCGCAGAATCGAAATGCGGTCCGCAGAAATGACTTCAAAAACCCTGAGGGTCTGCGACAGGAATGCGATCCGCATTCCTGTTATGCGGTCGCATTTTGCACCGCAAAATTGACCTCCACCAATCCTTGAGGAATTTATGCGACGATTATGAGGTCCGCATATTGATTATGCGATCGCATAATGGACCGAATTTTCAACTTTAATTTTGACAACTCTTCTGCTTCACTCTGCGGCAGGAATGCGGTCCGCATAGCTGATCTGCGACCACATTCTGGACCGCATAAATGATAATTTTTTGGAAACTTGATTCTTTTGATTTTTAAAGCTTAGATCACTACCAAGGGTCCGAACTGCGGCGACATCACGAGTTACTAAGTTTTGAGACCAAAAATTATTTTCGGGGCCTTACACAATCTTGGATATCTTGGTAGTTAACCGTTTATATGAGTGGCCGGCACACGTATATAAAGGAAACACCACTGGACATGACTTCATAGACTTCCTAGCACACTTGAACCTAGTGCTGTGATACCAAGCTTTGTCATGCCCCGAACATGGGCCCGGACGTAACACGACAATCGGTGTCTGACTACATGTGACTGAGTGAACCAACTGGCTGGCCGAATCAACATGTGATATCATAACATACTGAATACGGAAGATAAACTAACATATGCTGATATACTAAAAGCCCGGATGATATAAATCAGAGTGAAAAAATACTAATACAATTCTGAAACATCTTTGCAGCCAACATAACTTAACATGAAAAGCCTGAGACTCTATCTAACTATAACTCTTGTCTATGAAGCCTCTAATGAAGTACAAAAAACACTGACTGCGTGTAAATATTGAAAGAATGTAAAGTAATGATAATGCCCTGAAAGTACGAGGGATTACCAAACAACTGGTACGAGAATCCTAGCGCTCTGAATCATTACCTGCATCACGAGATGCAGGCCCTGGGAAAAAGGGACGTCGGTACATTTGAATTGCACTGGTATGTAAAGCAACTGAAAGAAAGAATTATAAATGCTAAAATTGAAACTAAGCTGATAACCGAGAATCGATAATTGGTACTGAAATGATACTATTGAAATAGAAACTGAAATGATAACTGATAACTGGTAACTGAAATGACAACTGATAATTGAACTAGAGAAAGGAAGTAAGGATATGAATACTCCCTCTTCTGAATGATGAACAACATGTTTATCCGAATAAATAAACTGTGGCATATATATATATATATATATATATATATATATATATATATATATGGACAACTGCAGCCTCGGGCCAAAGTATACGTATACATAATTGCGACCTCAGGCCCAAAGATGCATAAAGCATAAACTGTGGCCTCAAGCCAAAAGATGCATAAAGCATAAACTGTGGCCTCAGGCCCAAATACAGGTGTTCAACATTCAGGAAGTGAGAATCATACTAAAATACAAGATGCTGAAATACTAAACCATACTGAGTTACATGATAATTGAATACTGAATCACACTGAGTTACATAATACTGACATACTGAATAGGATTAGACTGAGACATGTATTCTTGAACTGATTATGAACACTGAAACTTTAACTGTTTATGACATGCTGAGTAAGCTATACTAAGACTTAGGGACATCAAGCCCAAGTCTATATAGAATGCGAACTGAGCTCAGAACGTTCAGCATGAAAGTAATGAACGAGTTATAAAGCTAGAGAATAGAAGTTCTACAACTATTCAAGGAATTAGGCTAAACTATATTTCTGAAGCAAATAGTAACGTCGTAAAAGAAACGTAGTGTAAAGAGAATCATTAAAATTCCCAAACATAGAGAGTTAGCGTTGCATACCTTAACTTTCTACTCTTGAGCATAATACAACATTCGCCAACCCTTTCAACTTTAATCTATATCAATACAAGTCAAAGGGATTCCATGTTAGCAATAATTCTCATATTTTAGCCACTTAAGCATTTTCTCAAACATTTGGTGACATAAAGCTTCATAGTCCTTATTAATGGTGTCTCTACACCCAATAACCTATTCTCTTGTACGTAGTAAAATTCTAAATTCTCAAACGATTATAATCAGCATTATTCTATATCACCCATAAACTAAACAACACCCTTAACCAATAATCAACAATCAACACCCCAAACCTAGGCTATCAAATCCATCAACTCATATGTTATGAACTAGGTTTTAAAATCATTAAACCAATTCAAGAATCAATTAGGGTTCGTTCTCTCAACAATGATGCCCCAATCAAATATCTAATGACTTGGAGGATTTACCCATGTTAATAAGATGTTAGGAAATTGAAATTAACTTAGAATCACCATTATAACTTACCTTGGGTGGTTGAGGGACCCTTAAGTAGTTAGGTTTTTGAGAGTTCCCCTTTCTAGAACAAGTTTTTATGTTTTGGGGTTGTGAGGGACGAAGTAGGGCTTTAAAATGACCCCCCATGAGCATGCCCGCACACCAGTAGTCCTGAACGCACTATTGACTACACCAAATGGCAGTGTCACTGCCTCAAAAGAAGCGCGGCTATGCTCGGGGCGTGGTCACGACGCGCATATCGCATACTGTTATGTGAAACGCGCATAAAGTTTTTCACAAAGCTCCATTTGGGCTCCACAATGTATATTGTTGGAAAGATAGTTCAACGGCCTACAACTTGAGGTCTTTGAGTTTTCCCAAATTACTTACATGTTTCACTAAATCCTGTTGTAAGACAGACCTTCTGCAAACTTAGTCGATTTTGTCAAATCTTGTGCACCTCTTTCTCCATCTTGATTCCGAAACAACAATTTTCACCAATAATCATCCCTATAGTAATTTATTTGTCTAAAATATCAAATTAATACCCATTTAACATATCTACACCCAGTCCGAATGTAAGTAGCTTTAAGTACTTGGGCTCGGTTATCCATGTGGGAAAGGAGATCGACGAGGATGTCACACACCGTATTGGGTAGGATGGATGAAGTGGTGGTTAGCATCTAGTGTCCTGTGTGACAAGAGAGTGCCACCACTACCCAAAGGTAAGTTCTATAGCGGTGGTTAAATCGACCATGATGTTTGGGGCTGAGTGTTGGCATGTTAAGAACTTACATATCCATATGATGAAAGTAGTAGAAATGAGGATGTTGAGGTGGATTTGCAGGAACACTAGGATAGATAAGAATAGGAATGTTGATATTTGGGAGAAGGTGCTCGTGGCTCCCATTGATAATAAGATGCGGGAAGCGAGGCTCAGATGGTTCGGGCATGTTCAGAGGAGAAGCCCAGATGCTCCGGTAAGGAGTGCAAGTGGATGGTCATGGAGGTCACGAGAAATGATAGAGGATGGACTAAGAAGTATTGGGGAGAGGTGATCAAGCAGGATATGGCCAGGCTTCATATTTTCGAGGACATGACGCTTGATAGAAAGATGTGGAGGTCGAGTATTAGAGTTATATGTTAGGAGGTAGTTGAGTCCTTCCTTTGTATCTTTGTGAGACTGGTCTGGTAGGTTTTTATTTATTTATGTATATATTTATTATTTTATTCACTATTTTGCTTTTCAATGCATGCCATATTTACTAGCTATCGCTTATGCTTTGTATCTTTCTTCTGGATTTCATGTTGTTCCTATTATTCATACGATTTCTGTAATGATACTAGTATTGTCTCCTTTTGTCTTTTTCTTTTCTTGAGCTGAGGGTCTTTTAGAAATAGCCTCTCTACTCCTTCGGGGTAGGGGTAAGGTCTACATACACATTACTCTCCCCAGATCCCACTAGTGGGATTTTACTGGGTTATTTTTGTTGTAGTTGTAACTAAGTAATGGGTACAGAGGGTTGGTGCATTGCTTGCACCCTGTTACAAAATATTGCACTATTACAAGTTACTAGATTACTACTAATATTTATGTTTGTCATGGTATTTCTAGTGGAACTATCATCACAACAGCTAATGATATTCTAAGGCGGCTGATCAAGATTGCCACTGTGAGTATGCCAAGCATTCCTTTGGTATATTGGAGGAGCTGCCAAACATTCCCCGTCCTTTTAAAAAACTTGTGAACAAAATTTGGCATATCTTCAAAAACACTTGTCATATAGTTGTTTCCAAAATTGTGGCCTGCCTTTGCCAGCTGATCTGCTACCCTGTTTTGTTATCTGTACGCATGTTGCACTATAGGATCACCTAGCTGGCCCAGGAAATACCTGTAATCATTAATCATGTTAGAGAATGGAATATTATCAGACTGTAATAGTGTGATCACTTATGTTGCATCCACCTCCACCTCCAGTGGCTTTATATTGTTTTCATATGCCAGTTTTATCCCATGAGTCAATGCATACAATTCTTTAGAAACGGATGTGTCCCTTGGGGCAGTTCCTGAAAAGCCCAATATCCATTCAGCGTTGGAATTTCTAATTAGCCCTCAAATCCCAGAAGTTGTGGCTGAATGTGCTCCATCTGTATTTAGTTTGTAATAATTGCTCTTTAGAGGTTTCCATTATACATTAATGATAGTTCTGGTTTTTATTTTGTGAGAAGAAGCAACCAAATATGAGAATTTAGTTGCTTGCTGAGTTATGTGCTTAACATGAATGTTATCTCGAGTCATGTTGTAAATATTTTTGTTTCGTGTTATCCAAATATTCCATAATCTTATAGGGAAGTAAGTGTATGGATTTATATTGTAAGGGATTTTGGAATCTATATAGCTCATCAGGTCATGTAACCAACTTTGTGTGACTGATAAGTGCCTGATTTTATTAGTGTGGTGCAAGATTCCTAAGTCCTGTGAAAATGTAATTACTTAACCATGGTTAAGGATTAAAAATATATATATAAGACACATGTCCGGCATCCATTTATTACATACATATACCATCTAAGAATAAATTTTTACGAAAGAATGACAAGCCCAAAATAGATTTTTAAAGAGATTTACGAGATATTTTATGCAGGCTGAGATAACATTATGAAAGGCAACTTTCCTAATCTATATACATATATTTTTACCCCTCGAGCAGAGCTTCTTACTTAATTCTTTTTATGGCTTGAACTCATAATCTTACGATTGGAGGTGAAGAATACTTACCATCTGAACAACATCTATTGTCACATGCGTGTTCTATTAACATTATAATAAAAGCACTACGAAAATTTAGGTAGATGCCCCAAAAATAAATTGTCCTCCGTCAATCATTCGTACCTATGATTCTTTTCTTGTTTGAATATATGTTCCACTTGTTAATAAGCAGCTTTAATTTGTTTGTCAAATATATTATATAGAGTCAATTCTTGAGAATTAAAATACAATGCAGTCTTTGTAGGAAGCTTAGTATATATGTAACGGTAACCTTATTGTCTTGTATATTTGGTCATATAGTGCATCTTAAGTCTTTTGACTATAAGGTACACCTGTCTAAAGCCTTTGTTTTTCATGCCCGTCCGATAAGTTATATTAATTTACATAATTCTAATTTAAGATAAATTATTTAACATGGAATTAAATGAATCTAAATAAGATGAAACAAAAAGAACCTCTCCATCATTGATCAGAGTTTTGAGTTCGAGCCCGAACAAATGAAGAGCTTAATTCCTCCTTAAGTGGGCCCAACGAGGCGCACAAATTTCAATTAGGCGTGTTAGTGTGTAACGACCCGACCAATCATTTTGAGAATTTGCACTTCGCTCAATAGATTGTATGCAGGAGTAGCTCCGTATGATGTATTATGACTTATGTGAATCATCGATTTTAATTTTTCAGGTTATTCAAAATTGATTTAGAAGAATGATTCTCAATTAGGAGCTTTAAATTAAAATTGTTGACAAAGTTTGACTTTTTAGTAGTTGACCTCGAATTGGATTTTTGATGGTTCCGTTAGCTCTATTGGATGATTTTGGATTTAGGAGTGCGTTCGGATTGTGATTTGGAGGTTCGTACTAGAATTAGGCTTGAAATGGAGAAAGCTGAAATATTTGAAAGCTTGACCGAGAGTAATCTTTTTGATATCAGGGTTGGATTCCGATTCCGAAAGTAGGAGCAAGTGTGCAATGTCAAAATAGTACGCAAAATTTGAGGTCAATCGAAGGTGTTTGATAGGTTTTGGCATCGGTTGTGGAAGTTTGAAGTTTCAAAGTTTAATGATTTGGAATTATGGTGGGATTCATCATTTAGACATTGTTAGGTTTGTTTTGGGGCCTTGACTAGGTCTGTGTTATGTTATGGGACATGTTGGTATGTTTGGATGAGGTCTCGAAGGGCTTGGGCGTGTTTCATATTGATTTCAGGTTATTTTTCCCATGTTGTTATTGCTGGTTTTTTGGTGTTTCAGTTGTGCTTTGCGATCGCGGATGGAGCAACACATTCATAAAGGGTATTTTGGTCAGTGCACTAATTTTTTCTTCGTGTTTGCGCTTCCTTGGTCGCATTCGCAGTGGGTTGATGTGGTATCCTTTGGGTTCGTGTATGAAGGATCGCGTTCACATAGTGTTGAGGATTGGCTACTGGAGCTGGGGAATGCTTCATCGCGGTCGCGTAATGTATGTCGTGTTCACGAAGCTTTGGAAGTAGTGTTCATCGCGTTCGCATGGGGTGTATCGCGAATGCATAGAGTCTTTTGTGGCAATGTGCATTTTGTTCATCGCGAATGCTATGGTGTTCCCGCGTTCGTATAAGAGGAGGCCTGGGTAGATTATAAAATACTCTATTTTGAGGGTTTCAGCCATTTTTACATTTTGGGAGCTATGGAGCTCTTATTGTGGTGATTCTTGAAGCAATTTTCACCTTATAAATTGGGATAAATCTTCTCTATTATGTTTTAGTTGTATTTCATGAATCTATCTTCGATTTTTGCATTTCGTTGATGAATTTTGAAGAGGAAATTAGGAATTTAGGCTTAAAGTTTTAAAATATGAATTTGAGTTTTAAACATCGATTCGAAGTTGGATTTGTGTGAAACTAGTGTGGTTTGGACTCGGGTCGGATTTGATTGAGTATGGTTGGACTCTTAATTGAATGGGTTGTCAAGTTTTTGTGCGTTTTGTTTGGTTCTGAGGCACGGGTCCGAGTGTATTTTTAGCCGGTTTTGGGTTTTGATTAAGGATTTGATCTTTATAATTTGGAATTGTTTTCTTGGGCTTTATTTGATATAATTGAGTTGCTTTTGGCTAGTTTTGATCTGCTAGAAGGTCGCTACATGCGTGATGGTATTTTTGGAGAATCGCTTGGCTTGCTCGGTATTGGAATTAGCTTGTTCGAGGTAAGTAACCCTTCTAACCACAGTGCTAAGGGTATTAAATCCCAAAATACGTGTTATGTGATTGGTATTAAGGTGACACACATGCTAGGTGACGGGTGTGTGGGCGTGCACCATGTGAATTATGACCCAGTTATTTCCATGGCACAATATAGTGGCCCTATTTTGTTGATATCCGTATTTTCACAATGTGATAAAGTAATTGAGCTGTCAGTCATGCTAGTTATCATGCTTAGGCTTTATGTCGATACTGTTGGGACCCATAGTGGTCATTTCTTGCTGTCATCTCATTGATTTGACAGGTATTGTGTAAGCATAGAGAGATATTTTATACTTTCTATCTTGAAAGAAAATGAAACATCTTATTTATTGTGGAAAAGACTTTAGAAAAATTACAGTTTTCAAAGTATCTCATATTTGTCGGCGATTTCGATAAAGGATTTAGGTTTTCACTGATATACTTGGAAAGCGGAAATATTTTTGGGAATTTATAAAAAAAACTAAGTAGATTAAATTCTGAGTTACTTCTTTTGTTATTTGCTTTACATTGTTATGAATTGCTATTGGACACGACCTATGTTCCAACTCGTCACTAATTTCAACCTAAGGTTAGGTTTGTTATTTATTGAGTACATGAGGTCGGTTGTACATATACTACACTTTTGCACCTTGCATGCAGATGTTCACTATTGTTGTTGCTGTGTTTGATGGGATCTTGCTTTGAAGATGTACCTGCGTCCCTGTTGTGGCTACCTCTTGTTCATGGTAGCCTTAGATTTATAAAATCTCTGTTTATGTACTTCTCAAACAGAAGATTTAATTACTTCATATCAGCTTTGTAAATATTATTTTTAGGAGCTCATGATTTGTACCACCAGTCCTTGGGAAATGTATAAGATTCAGATAATTTCTTTTGTTTAATTATCTCATTAAAGGTTATTGGAATTGGATAGTTATTTGTTGGCTTACCTAGCATGTTGGATTAGGTGCCATTATGATTAGTTGATTTTGGATCGTAAAAGATTGGTATCAGAGCTCTAGGTTCGTATATTTTGCAAGTCATGAGTAAGTGTATAGTAGGGTCTTACATATCGGCATGATGACATCCATACCTATCTTCGAGAGGCGACATGGCATTTAGGATATACTTCCCGTATTTCTTTATTTATCGTGCGACATTGATTCAGCTTGAAGTGTAACTCTTTAAATTCCTTCGACGCATTCGTAAGCACATGTTAGCATTGATGTCAGCTGTGTATCGATGGCTTGTGACTCTATGGATAAGGTGCGAGATGTGATTTCTTTGTGATGATGAGCAGCCATTCTGGATGACTTGAGGCCAAGTTTTGACTGTAGCTTGAGCGCGGGGATTTCGATTGTGTGGGCACATACTTTTGGACTTATAAGTCCAGCAGATTCCCTATTAGTTGAATTTACGGCTCGATGAGTAGTTAGATGGCAATATAGCGAGTATGAATTGACTGTGGGAAGTGTTCAGATTGTTCGAATATGACGAAAAGAGTTGATTGAGATGTAAATTGGATGTTTTATTTCTGTCTTAATTTGACGTACAGTCTCGAGTTATGGGTGTTTTGGAGGATCTTTCATGTTGGTTTGTGGAATGAATTAGATTCTCACGTCTTATTGATGTGTTCAGTATCAGGAAGATTAAGTGATTGCATGGTAGTTGTGACTGTGAAAGGGTATAGAAAGATGTCAGTTTGAGGGAAGTAGGTGGATTATCTCTCGTAGGGTGTCCTGAGGTTATGTGATCCCTGTGTTATTTTTGTAGAGAGTTCTCCTTTACCAGCGAATTATATGTGTTGCAATTTGAGTTTGGACTGCTTGTGGAAGTTGGCTTGACTGTTACAAGGGTAAATGCATGATTTGCACATGATTTGAGGTATTAGATGGTTTGTGTTACATGAGCTTATGAATGATTTAATTCAGTCCTATTGAGGTATTATTGCGGTATGGGAGGTGGGTTGGGTGGCTATTGTAAGTTATTAGATACTTTATTTCTTAGCTTTGAGCCAAGTGGAGGAGTCTGCTATTGATAAGTTGATTGCACGGTCTTGTGTTGTATCCATTTTGGTTTGAGGTATACTTGTGAATAAGTTATGATTTGCAGAGGTTGAGATCGAGGATGACTCGAGTGAAACAATTTTTGGATACAAGTTGTATTTGCTTTATGGGTATGTGGGAAACATTGAATGATTGAGCTGATATTCGTAAAGGATGTGGTGTGCATGGAGTAGGGATTCACTCGGTTACTTAGAAGTATGGATTACTTCTTAGGGTGTTGGTGTGCAAATGGGGCACATGTCATTCAGTTTGTTTGATCAGTTTAATTTAAATTTGATCATATTGGATGAATCTCGAGAATGGTTCTAATGGATATGTAGCAATCGGGAATCCTCAAGATGTGTATATGGCTAGAAATGAGATTTATATAAGACGGTGTTGAGACTTGTGACATTTCTATATCCTTATGGATTCTACATTTCAGACTTAGGAAGGTGAAAGAAACTAACTTAGATTCCCAGAAGGTCTCTTCGGAGTAGGTATCTCGGTTGTAATACTTTTGGGGTACTTAAGAGGGAATTTTACGACTTATGAGCCTTAGGGCGGTGTAGTTCTATGCTATAGTTCATGGTGCAAGTTTTGATTAAGGATAGTAGTGTTCTAAAAAGGAGAAGTATCAATTTGAAGGCAACTTGGGAAGAAATCAGAGAGTTAGGACCACTTGGTAGTAGGTTGGATCAACACAGTAATGGATATAATTGGTTTTCTGAGTACTGATGATGTGGCTAGTCTCTATAGGTGTTTTATGGCAATGCTCTTCGGTTTTGGCGACCTGCGTGGCTTGGTTGTGTTAGAGAGATTCAGTTCTGATAGCTTGGTTATGTGCAATGGGCTTCGAAGAGTTCTCAATGGTTTCTACCCCTATTTGAGGAGTATATTTCCTACTGGCGTGTGGAGCATGTGGTGTATGGTGATTTTCTTCTGGGTGAAAGCAAATAGAAGGTCATTGACTAATTGAGTATGTAGTTGCTGACTCGGAGTGGATTATGAAGTTCTTGTATATTTCGTATGATGGCATGATATATGCGGTGTGTTGTGTGTGATTGATATTTGCATGAGCTATGTTACAGTTCAGTTTTGAAGGGAAGGGCATAAAATTCTTAGGCAACATGGACAGTTTCAGATGACTAGATAAATGATATTACAATTTGGTATGGCTTGATGACATTATAAATTTCAGAAGGGGCACTGTGTTTTAATTTATGGGTACTTCATTGGTTGCGACATTCTCCTAGTTGACCGACTATAGATATTCAAATTTTTCTTTACGGCACAGAAGTATTAAAGAAGTATTCTTCATGGGATGATCATACATGGAAGATGTGTTAGACATTCGGGTGGTGGAGTTGGGATCAGATATGGTGATTTATGTGTTGTATGGATTTGGAGATTGAGAGTTCTTATGAGCAGATTGTTTCAAGGTTGTGGACAGTGAAATTGTGGCTGCAGCTAGCTAGATGATAATATGTGTTATGATTCAGTCATTGTGGACTTTTGTAGGGTTATTCATCTATTTGGGGTCCATTGGTAAGCCCAATTAGGATTTGTATTCTATACCGAGCCGGATTTGTTGACTCTATACTGTTATTATTGAGGGATGTGTCATTATGATATATGAGTTTCTCTTCTATGCTACGAGGAGTTGCCATTCGTGGGTTATGTGCACACACGATGCGGTTCCATTTGGGCTTTATGGAGGAATTTGAACGAGATTAGTATTTAGGTATTGCATGATTGATTGCTCGTTGGCCATGTTCTTTTCGGATTGTGGTATTGTGTTATTTTCTCTTTGTAGTAATGGTAATGCACTTTGGGTACTTGATGTAGAATTTCGCGTGGTTATTGATGTTGAGCAGGGTGGCTCGAGGTATATAATATAGTTTAGCATTTGGATGGGGTCATGAATTGTAGCAGAGTTATATTAAGGTATTATTCTTTGTGTTAGATTCATGTGCTTTGGTTCTACGGTGTGTGATGGGTTCTCAGCATTGCATTGTGGTGGTACTTGTTGAGCTTGAGAGATAGTTCTCTTGTTTGTGTCATTTTCCATGTTTTAGTATATTTTGAATGTTGCTTATCGGTGCACAGATTGTGGCTTTATATTGTATTAATGTGTCATGTCACTAGAGTGGTCGTGTTGGATGAGAGGAGGTCATTGGACCGTGAATGGATACTATTGAAATTGATTACAACATGGTTGGAATGATAATATTGAAAGTTGGCTTAGAAATTTGCCATAGTTCTTGTATAAGGAGAGGGAGCCCTATGACTTGTTGATCTGATGAATTGTTGTGATTTTATGCATGTTTTGTTCAACATCGGTAGTGTACGAAGGTTTTCGAATGAGGCTTTGTTTGGTATGAGGTTTATTACAGGCATTGGGTTATCTTGAGCAGCTACTGTAATAGGAAATTATCGCTAAGGGTGCTTGAGTTATGCGGTATATCATGTGATTACATCTTGGGTTAAGGTGAAGGTTTGATATAGCTTGTTCAGACTTATATAGTGTCTATATGCGAGATTCTGATCTTATAGAAATTTTTTATGTTGGAAATTGGATTCTAAGTCTTATAGGCTAAGGTTGGAGTAATGATCTTTAGGTATGCTATATTTTCGAGCCTATATGGGATAGGGTGACGTGGGATCACCCCCCGGTATGTGCATGGTAAGGTTACCCTACAATTTGATTGCTTTAAGAACAACTCTTGGCACATTCGAGGACGATTATATGTTTAAGTGGGGAGGATGTAACGACCCAACCAGTCGTTTTGAGCGTTTGTACTTTGCTAGGTAGTTTACGAGCATGAGTAGCTCCATATGATGTATTACGACTTTTGTAAATCGTCAATTTTTGGTATTCAGGTTATTCAGAATAGTTTGGAAGAATAATTCTCAATTATGAGGCTTTAAATTGGAAGAGTTGACTAAGTTTCACTTCTTAGTACTTGACCTCGGATTGGATTTTTGATGGTTCCATTAGCTCCACTGGGTGATTTTGTAGGAGTGCGTCTGAATTGTGATTCAGAGGTCCGTAAAAGAATTAGGCTTGAAATGGCGAAAGTTTAAATTTTGGAAAGTTTGATCGATAGTGGACTTTTTTATATCGGGGTTGGATTCTGATTCCGAATGCAGGAGTAGGTCCATAATGTCAAATGGGTCTTGTGTGCAAAACTTGACGTCAATGTGACGTGATTTGATTGGTTTTGGCATCATTTGTGGAAGATTGAAGTTTCAAAGTTCAATAATTTCGAATTGAGGTGTGATTCATTGTTTTGATGTTGTTATGTTTGTTTTGAGGCCTCGAGTAGGTCCATGTTATGTTATGGGACTTGTTGGTATGTTTGGACGGGGTCCCGAGGGGATCGGGTGTGTTTCAGATTGATTTCGGGCTATTTTTCCTCATGTTGTTATTGCTGGTTTTTTGGTGTTTGAGTTGTTCTTCGTGATCGCAGATGGGGAGACGCGTTCACGAAGGTTATTTTGATTAGTGCATTGATTTGTTCTTCACGTTCGCGCATCTTTGGTCACATTCGTGGTGGGTTTATGTGGTGTCCTTTGTGTTCGCATATGACAGAACGCGTTCACATAGTTTTGAGGATTGGAAACTGTAGCCGAGGAATCCTTCATCACGATCACGTAATATGAGTCGCGTTCGCGAAGCTTTGGCAACAGTGGTCATCGCGCTCGCGTGGGGTTTATCGCGAACGCGTGGAGTCTTTTCTGGTAGTGTGCATTTTGTTCATCGTGAGTGCAATGGTTTCTTCCATTTTTGCATTTTGGGAGCTATGGAGGTTGGATTGAGGCAATTCTTGAAGCAATTATCACCTTATGAATTGGGATAAGTGAATCTATCTTCGATTTTAGCGTTTGGTTGATGAATTTTAAAGAGGAAATTGGGGGTTTGGCCTAATGTTCCATAATGTGAATTTTTGAGTTTTGAACATCGATTCAGAGTCGGATTTTTGTAACTAGTATGGTTGGACTCGTAATGGAATGAGTTGTCAGATTATATGAGTTTTTTTAGGTTCGGAGGCAGGGGCTCGAGTGTTTTTTTGACCGGTTTTGGGCTTTGATTAAGGATTTGATCTTTATAATTTGGAATTATTTCCTTGGGCTTTATTTAATGTAATTGAGTTGGTTTTCGCTAGTTTTGAGCTGTTTGGAGGTTGCTACGCACGTGATGGAATTTTTGGAGCATCGCTTGGCTTGCTCGATATTAGAATTGGCTTGTCCGAGGTAAGTAACTGTCACGACCCAAATTCGAGGGACATGACTGGAGCCCGATCGGGAAGCCCCAGCCAAGCGGACTGGGTGCCTTTCCTATCCCTCGCGTTACCCCATGTTTTCCTTACTCATTATTTGCAAGAACTAGCCATATAATTAACTTAAAACACCTTTTGCAAAATATACATACATAGTAGTTAGTGAAGTTATTAATTCATTGCCCAACAAAAGAAACGGGGATATACATAAGCTTTTACCCACATCCACTATCTGCGGAGCCTCTAAAAGTACAACAGGATAATATAGTAATTGCCGGTAACAAGGCTCTGGCTATACCTTAAACAACAGCAAAATAAAATTACGAAAACAAGTGGCCTAAGCCATGCAGGGCTCCGAGGGGAATGGGTCTCACCAAAAAGCTGATGGAAGGCGGAGGGAGAGCTACGAATGGTGGGCTGGAGTACCTGCTACCGATCCACCTACAATCATAACACGAATGTAGCATCCCTAGCAAATGGGACGTCGGTACATTTGAATTGTACTGGTATGTATGAACAAACTTTTCCCCAAGTAACTCGAACCATAAACAAGTAAGCAGTAATAATAGAACAACAATCAAATCCACAAGACGAGAACAATTAAGCCAAATAGGTATACAACCTTTCCTCCATAAACAAGTATATAATTGTAATAGAATTAACAATCAAATCCACAAGACGAGAACAATTAAGCCAAATAGGTATACAACCTTTCCTCCATAAACAAGTATATAATTGTAATAGAATTAACAATCAAATCCACAAGACGAGAACAATTAAGCCAAATAGGTATACAACCTTTCCTCCATAAACAAGTATATAATTGTAATAGAATTAACAATCAAATCCACAACGAGGGAACAATCAAACCAAACAAACTTACAATCTCTCCTGTTTCCCTTTCAACATTTCCTCATCTGTAGTTTCACAATTGGTACAAAATTTCATTTCAATGGAGATTTCGATCGTTTTCCAACCTTATTACCTCGGCCACCCTTATTACCTCGACCACCCTTATCACCACAACCCACACCTTATTACTTTGTGTTGCGGTGTGCAACCGGATCCCACCGAGCAATCACAATTCACAAGCAACACCACAACCAACAAGTCACAAGAATAACAACAACAATTTTCAAGAAATAACAACAATAATTCTCAAGGAGTGACAACAAAAATTTACATGAACTTCCAAGGCCATCAATACCATTTCCATGTATTTCACAACTCATATGCATAGATAGGTCACAACGATAATCTTCCACATTAAGCTAAATGTATTGCTACCATAGTTATTCCGAAATACATAAATTCCCATTTCCTTCCATCACTTGTGTCACAATTCTTACCACATAGCACCTTCACAATCACAAACCTGGTTTATTTTCAATTACTTGCATCAATATAGTGAAGGAAAAACCACAATCACTCAACCATACCAACCACAAGAATTTCACAACAATTCACGTAGAAATCACATACCAACCACTCGAATACCCAAACAAGGTGATTTTACCAAGTTGAAAGTTAGCCATACATACCTGGAGCCAAATTCCTTTTTAATTCTTACTTCAAATTCACCGAAATCTAGCAACGTCAATATAGTGCACAAATTAATACACATCGCTTAGAATTCAATGTTCACAATCAGTACCCGAATATATTTAGGCCATTAACCCTTTCTTTGCACAAGTCTTTGCT
>MU767545.1:19582-32378 GCA_026770625.1 Nicotiana glauca | reverse complement strand
AATTTAAAATAGAATTTCAATGGGAAAAGTTAGGGATTTTACCTGTAGGGAAAGGGGTATGAAGATAAGCTTGAATTTCCCTGGCCCGGATAGCTTTGAAGAACAAGATTTTGGAGAAGATGAGTTTCTCTCTCAAGACCCTCTCTTCCTCTCTCTTAATTTGATCAGAATGTCGTTAAAATGAGGGGGAGGGGAGGGTTGGGGTGTTTTATTTAAACGGCGGTCGGGTTTTAAAATTGGGAAAAATAGAAGCCCGACAAGATCTGCAGTCCCATTCTACGATCGCAGAACTAAAATGCGGTCCGCATAGTGGACCGCAGAAATGCCCTCAAAACTCTGAAGGTCTGTTCCGGTACGCGGCAGGAATGCGGTTCGCATATTGATTATGCGGTCGCATAATGGACCTCATTTTCAACATCAATTTTGACCAATCTACTGTTTAACTATGCGGCAGGAATGCGGTCCGCAGAGCTGATCTGCGACTGCATTCTGGACCGCATAAATGACAATCTCTGGAAACTTGATTCTTTTGATTTTTAAAAGCTTAGTTCACTACCAAGGATCTGAACCACGGCCACATTCCTAACACATGTTCGGAGCCGACACCACAAGTTACTAGGTTTTGAGTTCAAAATTTTTACGGGGTCTCACATCCTCCCCCACTTAAAAATCATTCATCCCCGAATGAGGATTTATCCCCAACCCTTCAGCATTCTACGACTTGTTGGTTTTTGAAAACAAGTTACGCAAGTTCTTGTACCTTTTTGCCATCCCCCCTTATTTTAGAAAAATTTTGCCAAAGTTTCCTATGTAATTTGGACATTTCTACCTGACAGAGGACCCCCAAACACAAATTACAACATCATAACAGGATTACAACCATTCCTACAGTTGTTATACAATTTCCTACCTTAACAATTGCACACATTTGATTACTTGATACATTTTGCTTATGAAACAGTTATTCAAATAGGTTTCACATAATTTCATCACTTTCACATGTTATATGCATACAAGTAACTCATTACCAATCCACACTTACTATTAGTTGATTACTTAACACAAGAGTCGTTGTCAAATTTTCATTTACCAAAGAGATGTTTCACAGGACTTAAGACAACCAGCACACCTATAAGTCTTGCACAACTAGAGGGAACTTCACTAGCATTTAGGAAGGAACCAATCCGGACATAATGAAAGTGGTTTTTGAGATAGAAAGGTCACCTAATTTCTTATAGGCTAGATCAAACAGAAGGGGATATTTCTCTTTCATTTCCTTCTTCGCGTCCCATGTGGCTTCCTCAACTCGTTGACTTCGCCACAACACCTTGACTGAAGCAACTTCCTTATTTCTCAACTTACGGACTTGTCTATCAAGAATGGCAACCGGAACCTCTTCATATGACAACTCTTCATTAACCTCGATAGTTTCAACTGGCACGATGGTGGATGGATCCCCAACCACTTTCTTCAACATGGACACGTGGAACACCAGGTGCACTAATGATATCTCGGGAGGCAATTCCAGCCTATAGGCCACCTGCCCTATCCTTTGAACAATTCGGTATGGTCCAACATATCTAGGACTCAGCTTACCTTTCTTCCCGAAGCGCATGATTCCCTTCATAGGGGATACCCTTAGGAACACCCAATCACCAACTTGGAATTCCAATTCCCTCATACGAACGTCCGTATAAGACTTTTGGAGACTCTGAGCGGTCTTCATCCTTTCCTAAATGATTTTAACTTTCTCCATAGCTTGGTGCACAAGGTCTGGCCCTATCAGTTTTGCTTCACCCACTTCAAACCACCCAATTAGAGACCTACACCTTCGTCCGTATAATGCCTCAAATGGGGCCATTTGGATGCTAGCATGAAATTTGTTGTTGTAAGCAAATTCTATAAGTGGCAAGTGCTCGTCCCAATTTCCCTTGAAATCCAAGGAGCAAGCTAGCAACATATCTTTGAGCGTCTGAATAGTCCGCTCGGCCTGACCGTCAGTTTGCAGATGGAAAGATGTGCTGAGATTCACCTGAGTACCTAAACCTCGCTGAAATTTCTTCCAAAAGTTTTCCGAGAACTGGGCCCCCGGATCCGAGATAATAGAAAGTGGCATGCCATGGAGCCTTATTATCTCCTTGATATACAACTTGGTATACTGCTCTTCAATGTTGGTGGACTTGACTGGCAAGAAGTGAGCTGATTTGGTGGAGTCGATCCACTATTACCCAAATTGAGTTGAATTTGTGCTGAGTGCGAGGTAACCCCACCACGAAATCCATGTTAATCATCTCCTATTTCCACGTCGGTATCTCTATAAACTGAGTTAGCCCACCGGGCCGCTGATACTCGACCTTCACTTGCTGACAATTCGTACACTTAGATACAAAGTTCGCCCCAAACCTCTTCATACCGTTTCACCAATAAACCTCCTTGAGGTCATGATACATTTTTGTAGAACCCGGATGTACAGAATACCTGGAATTATGAGCCTCTGCCATTACCCTCTCCTAAAGCTTATCCACATCCGGAACACATAACCTACCTTGACACCACAAAACACCATCTTCGCTGCTGAGTGAGAATGCTGAAGTCTTGTAATTCAGAACTGCTTCCTTCATCTGAGCCAATGCTAGATCAATAAACTGTTTCTTCTTGATTTCCGTCACTAGCGATGACTCCGCTCCATTATGCACCATAACACTCCCTTCGTCTAATGCCAAAATGCGAACCCCTAAATTGGCTAATTGATAAACCTCCCGAGCCAAGGGCCTCTGATCCACTCCCAGATGAGCCAAACTTCCTATGGATTTCCGACTAAGAGCGTCGGCCACCACGTTTGCCTTCCCTGGATGGTACAAGATGTCCATGTTATAATCCTTGAGTAATTCTAACCACTGCCATTGCCTTAAATTCAACTCTTTCTGCCTGAACAAGTACTGGAGGCTCTTGTGATCTGAAAATACATCCACATGGACACCATAAAGGTAATGCCGTCATATTTTTAGGGCAAAAACAACTGCTGCAAGCTCCAAATCATGCGTCGGGTAATTTTTCTCGTGATTCTTGAGTTGACATGAAGCATACGCTATAACCTTCTCATGCTGCATCAATACACACTCCAAACCAACCCTGAAGGCATCACAATAAACTACAAATCCTTTCGTGCCTTCTGGCAAGGCCAATACCGGTGTCGAGGTCAACCTTGCCTTCAATTCTTGAAAACTTTTCTCGCAAACGTCAGACCATTGGAACTTAACTACTTTCTGCATCAATTTAGTCAATGGGGAGGCGAGGGTAGATAATCCCTCCACAAACCTCCAATAGTACCCTGCCAAACCCAAGAAGCTATGAATCTCCGTCGGGGTTGTGGGTCTAGGCCAATCTTTCACTGCTGCAATTTTCTGGGGGTCTACCTGAATCCCTTCACTTGAGACGACGTGGCCCAAAAAGGCAATGGACCACAACCAAAACTCACATTTTGAAATTTGGCATATAACTGGTGCTGATGAAGAGTCTGCAAAACTACCCTGAGGTGATAGGCATGATCCTCCCGACACTGCAAATAAACAAGGATGTCGTCAATGAAAACAATTACGAAGGAGTCTAAAAATGGCTTGAAGAACCGATTCATAAGATCCATAAAAGTTGTCGGGGCGTTGGTTAGCCCAAAAGACATGACCAAGAATTCGAAGTGACCATAGCGAGTTCTGAAAGCAGTTTTGGGAATATCCTGCTCCCTAATCTTCAATTGGTGATATCCTGACCGTAGATCAATCTTGGAGAAGAATCTTTCACCTTGCAATTGGTCGAACAAATCATCTATCCGAGGCAAAGGATACTTATTTTTGATTGTGACTTTGTTGAGCTGCCGGTAATCAATACACATCCGGAGCGACCCATCTTTCTTCCTGACAAAAAAAATCGGAGCACCACACGGCCACACACTCGGCCGTATGAACCCCTTTTCTAAAAAGTCTTTTAGCTGCTCCTTTAACTCCCTTAACTCTGCTGGAGCCATTCTGTATGGTGGAATAGATATTGGCTGCGTATCAGGTAACACATCAATACCAAAATCAATCTCCCTATCTGGCGGAACCCCTGGAAGCTCGTCTGGAAATACTTCAAGAAACTCATTCACGACTGGCACGGACTCGGGGGTAGACACTTCTGTAGTGGTGTCCGCCACACGGACCAGATGATAAATACACCCCTTCTTAATCTTCTTTGAAGCCTTAAGGTAGGAAATAAACCTACCCTTCGGCACCACACCATTTCCCTTCCACTCAGTAACTGGCTCATTAGGGAACTCGAGCCTCATGACTCTCGTTCGGCAGTCAAGTGTGGCAAAGCATGCATAAAGCCAGTCTATTCCCATAATAACATCAAAATCTACCATTCCTAGCTTGACAAGATCGGTCGTGGTAATACGACCACACACCACGACAGCACAATTCCTATAAACTTGCGTAGCAATGATAGAATCACCAACTGGAGTCGATATAGAGAATGTTTCATGAAGCTGTTCGGGTTCTATCCCAAAGCTTGAAGCAATGAATGGGGTGACATAAGACAAGGAGGACCCCGGATTAGTAAGAGCATAACAATCAATGGCCATGACAGACAAGATACCTGTAACCACATCTTTAGAGGCCTCTGCACTCTGGAGACCACTCAAAGCATAGAACTGGTTGGGTCTACCTCTACCACGAGCTCCTCCTCTAACTGCACCATGCCCCGTCGGGGCTGGAGGACGTGCAGATGATGTAGCGACTGAAGAATCGGATGGTTGAGCGGATCCCCTACCTATGCCCTGACTAGGCACATGACAGTCTCGCTGAATGTGGCCTCTCACTCCGCATCTGAAACACACCGAGATATCCAATTAGCAAGTCTCTGTATGAAATCTCCCACACTTGGGGCGTGGAGCCCTCCCCTGCTGCTTGGTCTCCCTCCTGGATGACCGGACTGATGAGGCCTCCTATTGTCTGAACCTGGTCTCATGTGGCCGCTCTGCTGGTAACTGTGCAGAGATGGTGGTGCGCTCGCTGAGGACTGAGCATACGACTGGGACGGCCCTGCTGACCCTCTCCCCTGAGCTGATCTCCCTAAGTGGCCCGCTATCGGGCCATGCTGCTATTTTCCCCTTTCCGCCCGAATTCTCAATTTCCTAGCCTCTGTGGCCTGAGCGAATCCCACAATCTTCCCATAGTTCATGTCCAAGTGTAAGGCCACTGTAGCAGCCTCATTCACTACCAAGGGACTAAGGCCCTGAACAAATCGTCGAACTCTAGCTGCCATGGTCGACACTAATTGAGGAGCATACTTGGACAATCTCACGAACTCCATGTGGTACTCCCAAACACTCATGATGTCCTGCTTGAGGGTCTCAAATTCAGTGGCACAGGCTGCTATTGTTTCAGCAGGCAAGAACTGATCCATAAATGCATCTACAAACTCCTCCCATCGGGCCGGAGGTCCTCCCTCCCCGTGGGAGTCCTCCCACATCTCGAACCATGAATACGCTGCTCCCTTCAACCTGTATGATGCCAACTCAACTCCCTCTGTCTCTGAAGCTTTCATCACTCGAAGGGTCTTATACATTTCATCAAGGAACTCCTGTGGATAGGCCCCTGGATCTGTGCCTGAGAGTTCTGGAGGGGCTAGCCGCAAAAACTAGTTAACTCTGGAACTGGCTGAATCTCCCTCTTCGCTAGAGGATGTAGGGACATCCTGAGATCTCTGGGCTTGAGAGGCCACTAGCTGGGTCAACATACGGATGGCTCATCTAATATCTACATCAGAAGCCTCGGGACCAGGAGCTGGGATGGTGCCAGAATCAGGAATATCGATGGGAGGGATGGTGGCACCCTCTGCCGCTGCAGGATCAGGAACATGCTGGCCTGGGACAGACGTGCCAGGTAGGGTCAAGGCCGAGGAGTCACTCTCACCCTCGGCATCAGGTACATGATTCGCATCCTCACTCGTGGTGGCATTGGCCCCAAGGACGAGTCTAGCTCTCTTCTTATGTGCCACTACTGAAAAGTTCGGAACAAAGCACGAGTTAGATATAGATACTTCCACATTTCACTTCACCGCACAAGATGAAATAACAAAGAAGTGGGAAATTTCCTAAATGTCCATCAGCCCCCCACTTATAGATGTGGTCGACTTCACACCGATAAGTGGGGCTCTACTAGACACGGCTCCGAGACATCCTAGGACTCCTTTAAACCTTAGGCTCTGATACCAAGTTTGTCACGCCCCAAAATTGAGGGACATGACAGGCGCCCGACCGGGAAGCCCCAGCCAAGCGGAACTGGGTGCCTTTCCTACCCCACGCATTACCCCATGTTTTCCTTACTCATGATTTGCAAGAACTAGCCATATAATTAACTTAAAACACCTTTTGCAAAATATGCATACATAGTAGTTAGTGAAGTTATTAATTCGTTGCCCAACAAAAGAAATGGGGATATGCATAAGCTTTTACCCACATCCACTGTCTACGGAGCCTCTAAAAGTACAATAGGATAATACAGTGATTGCCGTTAACAAGGCTCTGGCTATACCTTAAACAACAGCAAAATAAAACTACGAAAACAAGCAGCCTAAGACATGCAGGGCCCCGAGGGGAATGGGGCTCACCAAAAAGGTAATGGAAGGTGGAGGGAGAACCACGAACGGTGGGCTGGAGTACCTCTTATGGATCCACCTACAATCATAACACGAATGTAGCGTCCCCGGCAAAAGGGACGTCAGTACATTTGAATTGTACTGGTATGTATGAACAAACTTTTCCCCAAGTAACTCGAACCATAAACAAGTAAGCAGTAATAATAGAACAACAATCAAATCCACAAGAAGAGAACAATTAAGCCAAATAGGTATACAACCTTTCCTCCATAAACAAGTATGTAATTGTAATAGAATTAACAATCAAATCCACAACGAGAGAACAATCAAACCAAACAAATTTACAATCTCTCCTGTTTCCCCTTCCACATTTCCTCATCAATAGTTTCACAATTGGTTCAAAATTTCATTTCAATGGCGATTTCGATCGCTTTCCAACCTTATTACCTCGGCCACCCTTATTACCTCGGCCACCCTTATCACCACAACCCACACCTTATTACTTCGTGTTGCGGCGCGCAACCCGATCCCACCGAGCAATCACAATTCACAAGCAACACCACAACCAACAAGTCACAAGAATAACAACAACAATTCTCAAGAAATAACAACAATAATTCTCAAGGAGTGACAACAAAAATTTACATGAACTTCCAAGGCCATCAATACCATTTCCATGTATTTCACAACTCATATGCATAGATAGGTCACAACGATAATCTTCCATGTTAAGCTACATGTATTGCTACCATAGTTATTCTGAAATACATAAATTCCCATTTCCTTCCATCACTTGTGTCACAATTCTTACCACATAGCACTTTCACAATCACAAACCTGGTTTATTTTCAATTACTTGCATCAATATAGTGAAGGCAAAACCACAATCACTCAACCATACCAACCACAAGAATTTCACACCAATTCACGTAAAAATCACATACCAACCACTCGAATACCCAAACAAGGTGATTTTACCAAGTTCAAAGTTAGCCTTACATACCTGGAGCCGAATTCCTTTTTAATTCTTACTTCAAATTCACCGAAATCTAGCAACGTCAATATAGTGCACAAATTAATACACATCGCTTAGAATTCAAGGTTCACAATCACTACACGAATATATTTAGGTCATTAACCCTTTCTTCACAAGTCTTTGCTCCCACCCCATTACTCTCACTAGTTAGGTTATAGAAAGACATGCATGAATGAGTNCCCCCCCCCCCCCCAATTTAAAATAGAATTTCAATGGGAAAATTTAGGGATTTTACCTGTAGGGAAAGGGGTATGAAGATAAACTTGAATTTCCCCGGCCCGGATAGCTTTGAAGAACAAGATTTTGGAGAATATTAGTTTCTCTCTCAAGACCCTCTCTTCCTCTCTATTAATTTGATCAGAATGTCATTAGAATGAGGGGGGTTGGGGTGTTTTATTAAAAAGAGGGTCGGGTTTTAAAATTGGAAAAAATAGAAGCCCGGCAAAATCGGCGATCGCATTCTACTATCGCAGAACTGAAATGTGGTCCGCATAGTGGACCGCAAAAATGCCCTCAAAACTCTGAAGGTCTGTTCCGGTATGCGGCAGGAATGCGGTCCGCATATTGATTATGCGGTCGCATACAGGACCGCATTTTCAACATCAATTTTGACCAATCTACTGTTTCACTATGCGGAAGGAATGCGGTTAGCGTATTGATTATGCGGTCACATAATGGACCGCATTTTCAACATCAATTTTGACCAATCTACTATTGGCAGGAATGCAGTCCGTATAGCTGATCTGCGACCGCATTCTGTATCGCATAAATGACAATCTCTGGAAACTTGATTCTTTAGATTTTTAAAAGCTTAGTTCACTGCCAAGGGTCCGAACTGCGGCCACATTCCTAACACATATTCGGAGCCGACACCACAAGTTACTAGGTTTTGAGTTCAAAAATTTAACGGGGTCTCACAGTAACCCTTCTAAACTTAGTGCTGAGGGTATGAAACCCCAAAATACGTGTTATATGATTGGTATTGAGGTGACGAACATGCTAGGTGACGGGCGTGTGGGCATGCACTATGTGAATTGTGACTCCGTTGTTTCCATGGCACAGTAGTGGCCCTAGTTTGTTGACATCCGTATATTCACCATGTGATAAAGTAATTGAGATGTTAGTCATGCTAGTTATCATGCTTAGGCTTTATGTCAATACTGTTGGGAGATGTTAGTCATGCTAGTTATCATGCTTAGGCTTTATGTCAATACTGTTGGGACCCATAGTGGTCTTTTCTTGTTGTCATCTCGTTGATTTTACAGATATTGTGTTATATATGGTGTAATCGGATGGTCCAATTTCTCTTCATTAGGTCACTTCGAAAGATCACCTCAAAGGCTCGAGGCTATGGCCGAGTCCCCTCCTTCGAGGGTCGTCGACATTCGACCTCGGGGCAGTAATGATCACGGTAATGGTATAAATGGGGAGTTCCCAAGGCACATAGCTAGGGCTGTCAAAGTGTAGTGGACTACTCTAAACCTGAATCAGGGTGTCATCTAGCTGTCCCATCTCTATATTTTTGTAATTAATGCATTTTGCACTATGTTGGGATTCCCCTCATATATAAAGGGGATCCTTGTCATTTTGTAAACATCTGTTGCTCCATACTAAATACACAAGAACAATCTCTTTTATCTCTAATAAATTCTATTGATATTATTGCTTCCATTTATTATCATCATTATCGTTCATCATTTATTGCTTATCATTGGCCATAAAGAGCCTTCGTTGATTTTATTATAACTGTTAGTCGCACTTCAACTGCCTTCGATAGCTCCCATCCGACCACTGGAATCGATGTCGAGGCCCCCCGAATCGACAAGCTCAAGGCCCCGATTGTTAACCTATCAGTTTGATTATCACCTTATTCCTAACTGTTACTCGTTTCTAAATCTCATATATAGTATCAACCACTTAAGAACTAGCATAAAAATAGATCACGTATTTTTAGAATCCTATAATAAAATTTAATTCTTATTACCATTCTCACGGTAAACAGTTTGGCGCCCATCGTGGGGGCTAAAAATAATAGTGATTATTTTCTTGCCGACTTAACCACGTAACACAAGTTATCTTTGACACTGTTTCTTGTCCAAGATCTTTGATTTGAGGTCAAAATGTCCAACTCGGTAAACATACGTGAAAACTTCAACCTTGAAGACAATGAAGAAAATGGTGTTGACGTCCAAGGTGTTGGTGTACCACCACGAAAACCTAAGGAAGCACCGAAACTGATTTCGGTGGATGCGATTTCACGCGATACTCAACACGTTGAAATAAGCTCCCATACCGACAGGAGCATACACCAAGGCAACCAATATGAAGCCCAGAAAACCCCAGCTCGGGAAGTTAGCCTTCATGTTATTTTTGAAATGTTGCAGGTGCAACAACTGGCTATTGCTCTGCTGCAAAGTAACCAGAAAACTCCTAGCATGGTAGCACCGGGGATGGCTCCCCTAGCCGAGCAGGCACCAGAGAGGTCAAGCAACAACGGGTCTGCAGCCGACCCCGCCATTGTAAAAATACTCAAGGACCTCAGGAGGAGGATAGAATTGGGCAAAAAGAACATAGAGGCCAACGACAAAAAGGTCGAGACCTATAATTCCAGGGTTGACAAGAATTTGGGACCAACCCCGATCCATAATGGTGTGGATTAAAAAAAGTTCATGCAAACGCCGTTCTTGCAGGAAGCCGGCGCCGCCCTCAAACCGTCCCAAACTATCACCACACAACTACCTTGACCCCCCACTTCCTAAAGCCATGGAAACTTGCCCTCGAATTAAACCAAGATGGGTCAGATTTCAAATTTAGGGTTCGAACCCTAAAACCTCAAGAGTCTCAAGTCATTTAAGCTAATTTTGGCTTTGACTGTGTGTTCTTGATAAGAACACACAGTTAAAGTCAAGATTGGTTTAAAACGGAAGGTTCGAAGATCTCCTTCAAATTTTAGTTGAGTCAGTAAGTTCCTTGTATCATTTTCTGTTTATTTTATTTTTCAGTCTCTTCTTCTTCTTCTTCTTTTTCTATGATTAAGCTTAACTGTGAGATATGAATTACGTCATAGTTAAATTGTTAATTCAGTTTGATTTTAAATCCTATTTTTATGAATACTGATTAGTCAAATTTTAGAAACAGTTTTAAATGTCGAACCTTTTGAATGTTACTCATTTCTGGTTTTGGTAAAAAATGTTGGATTTGAATTGGTCAATTAGACCCAAGTTCTTCCCAGACTCATGGGCTCTGAATTGGGTCATTTTTACCCATTTGTGGTTACAAACAGAGGTGTTCGTGGGGGTAAAGTGGGTAGTTTAACCTTATGGGTTTCATTTACGGGTCTGCTAGCAATTAGTGGGGAACCATAGCTGAGTTAATAATGTGTCCTAAGCTAATGGACAATTAAAAATTGGAAAAGGGTAGTGGATGTAGAAATAACAACAGTTTAGTGCCCTTTTAATGAGTTGGAATCAGATAACATGGGGGTAATAATAAAAAAGGCTGAAAATACAGTTGTAAAGGGAATATACATGCTGGGGGATACAATAATATACATTGGAGGGATACACATATAGAAATACACTTTTGGTTTTCATTAGAGTGTCAGTGATCTTTGAACTCTCTTCAAATTCCTGAAACAATTCTCTAAGCTTATATGAGGGTAAAAATGGTTTAAGTATTTTTGTACTTTCAGTAAGCTAAGAGTTTAAAGCTCCTGAGGGTTATTTTGAGTCATTGAAGCTTGGTTTGATGTTTGCTGGGGTGTTATTTACTTGAAACTGATTCCTGGACTACTCAATATCATTTCCTGGGATTGAAACTGGTTTTAAATTTGCTGCTGATTGTTGTTTGCTATTGCTGATTTCTTACCCCATTTTCTCTATTCTACACACCAGGTACAAATTTCTGAACCCTTCATGATGTAACTCTCCGTTTGAAGATGAAATAAGACCTGAAGCATGAGCACAAAATTTTCTATTTAATTCTCAGTTCCTCATGAATGTTTATACTTTCAATTCCATGAACTATTGTAAAACTAGTTAGATTCTTAAGTTTGTGTTTGCCTATGAATTGTTAAAAGTAATGTAATGGATATTTAAGCATGCTTAGTGTTCTTTTTAGTCTTTCATACTCTTAAAAGCATTGATGTCATCCTAGCTAAGGCTAATAGATAACTAGTGATGCAATTATATGGTTTATAAGTCATGATTATTTGCATTTACATAGGTGGAGAGGCATATCATTAGCTTTAGACCCATAGTATATTGCTAAGCTGTTGTAGTTAATCTTAAGTATAAAATTAGGGTGGTATTTTAAAGAATTGCCGTGTCCGATACAATATGTTTGCTACTGGTTGGTACTTGATTTTCGAAGCTTGATATTCTGTATTTGAGCCTGCACACCCCTGGGCTCTCAAGCGCATGCCAAAATTGGGTTTTATGCTTAGCATACCCAAAGCCATTTGTTACAAGAGTTGGGATTGGGCCTGTTAATTTCAAAGATATTTAATTTATGTCTTGGCCCGTTAATGTGTCATTTTGGTAACACTGAAATTGTAGGGTTGTTCAAAAAGAAAAATGTTAATATGAGGATTGGATTTGGCATTTAGATTGGTGTTATTTAATTCTTTAAATTGATCACTCCATTGGCATTCAAATGATATTGTATTTGTGTCTCAAACTCATTAGTGTTGGTGTTGATTTTTTGGTTTAGGCTATTAACTTTAGCCCAGTTGTGCTGGATTTCCTTCTGACTAGCAGGCTTTTGAATGGGCTTCGCAAGTAGGCCCAACTGTACTCCAGGCGTGTCCGTGTATGTGGCAAATGGACTTTAAGTCCACAGCCCATTTTTAGCTTTTTCTCCGCGATTAGACGCTGTCCATTTTTATCAACTAGAATTAGCTTAGATTTTTGGCTTGAAATCAATTAAAAATCCCTATGACTTTAGTCCATTAATAGGATCCTTAGAATAATTTGAGGAAGGCCATATTAGATAACACAACAGTCACGGTTTCTTTTTTTTTGAATTTTAGTTAGAATACCCTTTAAAATGAAATCGAGGCAAGTCGCTCCAAATAAAATCACAAGTGCGTGGCCATTTTTAATTATATTCTTTTAAAAAATACTT
>MU767545.1:5991-18542 GCA_026770625.1 Nicotiana glauca | reverse complement strand
TTTCTTTCCCCCCCCCCCCCCCCACAAAGTTTAGAACTCGTTAGTTGCTTTAGGCGCGTTATTTAAATAAATTATCTTTCTAAAGTCGGGTGCACATTTATGTGACCCAAATTCAAATCTCAACAATGTCAAAACATGTCTCAGACTGCGGGTGCATTTATGTGACGTGGTTCAAGACGGGTTTTAACAGCGTTGCAATATTCCTTAAATTTTTTTACATAAAGCGGTAAAAATTTAAATTGCACATAGGCTAAAACATGTTTAAAATCAGATAATTAAGCCGAATATAACAGTTAAGCGACCATTCTAGAACCACGGAATTCGAGAATGCCTAATACCTACACCCGGGGTTAACAAAATTCCTTACCCGAATTTCCGGTTCGCGGACGGTAATACAGAGTCAATCCTTTCCCCGATTCGGGATTCAACCGGTAACTTGGGACACCGTCAATCTCCCAAGTGGCGAATCTGAATCTTCTAATAATAAATCCCGTTTCGATTGGCCTTTAATTGGAAAAACTTCTTTATGCCCTTCCGGAGGTAGTAGTGAAAAAGGGGGTGTGACAAGCCCTCAACGAGGAAAAGTTATGAAACAGCTCCAGAGCCGATAGTGTCTTGAACACTCAGGAACTGGCATCAAAACCTCAAAAAAATGCATGACCTCAGGGTTAGAATCTCTGAAATCGTAAGCCCTCAATGAGGCAATACTATGTTTACGAGCAACGGCTCCCGAGTCAGGAAACCCTCGATGACTCAGGGACTAACTCCAATCACCATTCATTAAAAAACTTGAGGCCATAAGATCCCCTGCAGGCAGACTCGGTCTCGTAAGACCTACAAAAGGCAGCAACAGTATCCGTAAGACCTCAATAAAGGCGTGAACTATACTTGTACCAAGTATCTAAAAACTGTAAGGCCTCAAAGGTATGAAAATTTTGTAAGACCTTACAAAAGGCATAAACCCAATCTCAAAGTTAAGGCTATATATCGAACTTGTAAGTCCACTAAAAGGCATACCCTCGATACAGACGCCGAAACTACTTCACTCGGGGTAAAAAAGTGGCTTTGACCAAGCACAAATGACTACGGTCATAAGGGTGTACCGGCCAAAATAATGTGACTTGGGGATGCCTGACCATTGCTACAAAATCACAGGTCTTCAATTACATCGAATTTACTTCGAAAAGAACCAGTTAAATAGGCTACCCTCAACATAGGCAAAAGAGCTTCGACCGTGTCAGCTGCAAATCACAGTCTTCGAGATACTCAGCCACCAAGATAAACCTCTCAAGGTGCTCAATCATCGCCATATAACGACTCGTAATCGAGGTTTTATTCGAACCGTCGAAGAGTCAGGTAAAAATTATTTCAAAAATGTCCTTAATAAGGGAAAACCAAATCCTGTAAAAGGTCGCATTGACCCAACACGTAATAGCCTCTGTCGCCAACCCACACAAATGGTTGCTTCGACCCAAGGCTTAAGAGCCATTGTCGCTAGCCCACATTAAAGGTGGATTCGACCCGAGGCAAAAGAGCCATTGTCGTCAGCCCACAAAAATACAAAAACTTGAGGGTCGAATGAGCTTGAGTCGAAACCCGACTCGGAGACTGAACCCAAAACAGTTAACTAGAAATACCCAAAAGAAAAAACGTAAGAGCTTAAATTCCAGCTTACGCTAAAAGGTCGCTTCGACCCAATGCATAAGAGCCATTATCGCCAGCCTAATGAGCCTCAGGGCCACACGTAAAAGGTCGCATCGACCAAGCGCGTAAAAGCCTATGGGCAAGCCTAATCAGCCCCAAGGCCATATCACGAATCTAAGGATTCCTACCAACTCAAAGACCAGTTGATCTGGCTAAAATATAGGCAAACAAAAACCCAGAAGATACAAAATCATGAGGTTTCCCCCTTATACACACATGTAATAAAACACAAGCTCCATTTACAACATACTTTAAAAGTACTATACATAGAGATAGAGAAGGAAATGAACATCCCCATTGGGGACTATGGCCCAATGGCTCCATCCCCACCATCCTCGGCATCAGACATAAGGAAATTGGCATCGTATTCTTCCACCTTGGCTTGCTTGGTCTCTTCCGAAAGATCGAAGCCCCTGCGTGAATTTCCTCGAGGTTTTCCCTCTGATTTTCGTACTTCACGTACTCTTTAGTACTGCTCGCATGATCAAGATTTCTCGTCAACTTTGCTCTAGAAGCGACAACACTCATCAAATAGGCCACTACTTTTGGTTAGGCCTAGTGCTGCTCATTACAGCCTCATCCTCGGCATTCAGTACCTCAGCCTTCGCTTTCAAAAGCTCGCACTAGAGCCTTGTGATCATAGTCGCTCGTGCAGAATCATTCACATGAGTGGTCTGAACTTACACATCGAGGGCAGAAGCCCTATCTAAAGCAATCTCCTTGGCCGCAACTTGGGCATCTACCTGAGCCTGCAGCTCGTTAAACTCGCATTTGGCGCGACCAACTTTGCCCCAAAGTTATTCCAGCTCCTCCGTTTTGCTCTCCAACTGAATTATCAAAACATTAATCTCCAGAAATAAAAGGAGGAGCATATATGAACACGAAATACATGCTACCTATCTTTTGAGATGGCTTTCGCAGTTCTGACTTTGATCCACCTCACACCACAGGGATACCAGCTTGTTTTCCTTTCTTGCATAAAGAAGCTTAAGGGATTTCTCCCTTTTTGAAGCTTTTAGCAACCTGGCATCATAGTATAGCGGCTCGAACTTAAGATTGTCAAAAGCCGCTAAGCCTTTGCTACCAAAGCTTACCATAATGCCAAGCCGCTGAGCCTCACCAAAGGTCGAGACAATATCTGATGTCTTAGTATCCCCCGAAGCGCCTTTGGTAGGAAAAGAAGAAGGCGCCACGTGCTCCTCACTCTTCGAAGTACCTTAAGTAGGAACATGAAATGTTCTTTGGAAAACGGAGGCCTTCGAAGCCTTGAAAGATCGACCGACTCAGCTCTTTTAGACCTCTCAGAAGGACTCGTCCCGCTGCGAGCCTCCTCACACAACAGAGGCTCTTTTTGTTTACTATCAACCCTCGACCCCAAGGTCGATAGTCTCTCCTCCTCTCTCAGAGGGAACATCTCATCTTGGGAAAATCTCAAACACCTGCGACGGCTAAGTGAGTGCGCTGAAAAGAAAAGTACCATTTTGGGGAAATAAGCATCCGAGCACCTACCGTGATGCTTTGCGTCCCATCTCCCTTTAGACAGGTCTCACCACAAGCGCTTATCATAGGTCAAACAAGCTTCCTGCTTATGGGACTATTCGTCCAAATCAGGGACATTGTTCAGCAACTAAGGAGTCGCTACAAGGAATGAAATCAAAAAATGTCATTATGGAGCCCGCCTTCGCTACAGACAAAGTGATAATAATACATATATGCCTCTTAAGTGTGAAATTCATTTTCTCAGGAAAGGGCAGAGACTCTCCACGGATGATATCGACCGTCCGTGCTCGAATGAACCAGCTCATCCATTCCCGGTCCTCATCCTCTTCGCCATTAAACACAGGTGATCGGGTGGATCGACACTGTAAAGTAATCAAACCCCGATAACACAGCTACCAATATAATGTCACGAGATAACTCAGGGTGAATTCTAGCTCAACTTTATCTGAAAAGTACCTTATCATCTGCACTATATTCCAAAGGGATAGGTGGGCCTGTGCCAAGGTAACCTGATATCTCCGACAGAACTCAAGAATACATGTACACACTCAAAAACCCCTCGACGTGGGTCATAATGCTCTCCTCAGAGGAAGGTACTTGCAGTGCCATTGCTTCTCCCCACCCACAATCGTTTTTGATCATTTTGAGGTGTTCCTCCCCTATTAATGAGATGAACCTCGACACATGATCCCGGTGTCCTTGAACGATGGGAGGTCTCTCCAACGTAAAGTCTTTCCTCGAGACAAAGAATCTCGAGGCCTGCTCACGGGGCACCGATGATGTACCACTGGACTGAAGCCGAATAGAGGTAGAACTCCACTCTCCTTGATGGGTGGATGTCGACATAGCAGTAATTCCTACGATAAAATATGAAAAGGAAGGTAATGATTTAGGCAAAGATTTTAAGTTGAAACGCTGGGAGAACAAGCACAAAGAGCCAAGTTTTATGGGAGAAATAGTTACTCAGAGTAGTAGAATCTCCACTTGAGAAGCAAGCGAATGAATATATAGGGGCAAAGCAGCAACTGCTCACCCACATGAGAGCCAAATAATTCTAGCCATGTTAACATCACTTTTTTTTTGGGAATGTACTAGAAGGACCACCTCGGGGGACCCTTTATTAGATCGCACGAATACTGCTATCCCTCGAAATTTGAGAGGTATTGAGACCTTGAGTGTTTCTTACTATCACAAGTATCAGCCCCAGAGGAGATATCCACCTAATTTCAAGATATGACCCGATTTTGGGGGCCCCAATTGCTCCAAGTATGGGATCCAAAGAGTTAATGTTAAAATTTGAATACTAATATAAAGAATGGAAAGACTTGGAGCAGAAAGACTCTCTTGCATTGCCAAAAAATTATATTTACACGGGAGTGCATGCAAAAAAAAAAGAGGGAAAAGCAAAAGCAACACAAGGCATACTCTTCATTTCCACTATCCTCTGAACCATCTCCAGGATCCTCATCAAAAGCGACTAAGAGCATCGATTTTCTCTCTAACTCTCGGGCCTCATCCATCTCGGCCGAAAGATCGACACCTTTGGCTCAGACCCCCTCTAAGGCTTCTTTCTTTGCCTTTGCACTAGCATGAGCGACTGTCCAAGCTAGTTTTAGCTCAGACTCTATCGATATATTATAGGCTATTTGATTCGTAGTGGTTGCATCCTTCAAATAAGTAGAAACTTTCCCTTCAATCTCGGACTTCGCCGCAATCAGCGCAGCAATTGCCTTTCATGTATTTTGGAGAAGACCATGGGTTGATGTCAATTCCAAGGTCACTACCTCATTTTTCTCCCTCAACTCAAGGATCTCACATTCTTTTGCCCAATCTGTGAAGGGAAAGGCAAGCCGGTCAGTATCAAATTATGGGAACGAAGGGTGTATTTACGTTTGACAAAATACCTTTTCAGTAAGATTAGCTTTTTTTTCGGAGCAGTCCCTCCAAAGCAGCCTAGAGATTGCTTGAATCCTTCTCCTTTTGGGTAGAGTAAGTCTCTGACTCTTGCAGTCACGAGGTAAGCCTCACGAGATACTTTTCACGGCATGAAACCTCCTCTTGGAGCCTGGAGAGGGCATGGTTATACATATCCTTACACTACGACAAAATAGAAGAGTTAGAAAAATGAAGAATAGTGCTTGAGACTAAAGAAATATACATAAAACAACTATCACCTACCGCTAGAACCTCCCTACTGCATTGATGTTGCCGAGAGTGTCGAGATTGATGTTCTCGTTGACATTATCAATATCGTCAAGAATGTTTCCAATTGCAGCTCCCCCTTGAGAGGACCCCTCAATTTGGCGGTATTCATATCCTGAGCGTCCCTTAGCTCCCTCGACGAGAACTAAAACCCAAACTGAAATCATCCAGGGCATTGACGTCCCTGATAGACAACTATTGCACCCGAAAAGATCCGGGTCCTGACCCTTCGAGACCAGCAGCAAAGGTCCCCCCAAGTAGAAACTACACTATATCCGGTCACGGGATCCGAGACCACATTAACACCCTCCTCGAGGGTCTTCATTGCACGGGACCGACCTGAATAGTCTGTCCCAAATAAGCGGCTTTTGATCGAGGCACCTACGAGACTCACATGCTCGACCTCGTTCTATGTGCCAAATAGCACTCGCTCTTATTATCATCTTCTTCCCCAACACCGACGCTTGATCGGGAAGCTGAAGTCGAGGTCTTAGTGGCAGCTTGATGCCCATGTGACTTAGGTTTCTTTATCACGAGAGGATCAACAGTTGCCTTACCCTTCCATTTTTTCCTTTAGCGGGCTCCGAAGTCTCCATCTCGACACTAGGAGGCAATTTCATCTGCATACCATTGCCAAGGCCTGCACGAGTACAGTGGCCATAACTTACCATCACAAATGATATAGAGAGAAACATAAGGCTAAGACATAGGTGGCAAGGAAAACTTTACCATGATTCTTGGCCTCCCACCGCATCTTAGCCAGGTTGGGCCAAGACCGAATAAGATATGGGAATGAGGTATCCAACCGCTTGATCCATCTCGGCAATCCTGAACCACTTTAGAATACCAAACGGTAGCTGCAGAAACCAAAAGGAGATCATCTTTTCTGAAAGGAGGAAAGAAAATCACAAAACATGTCCAAGGGAAAAAATACTTAAGTTGTGTGTTCTACTTCTCCGGGAATGGCATCCTCCCAGCCGGAATGATGTCCGATGTCCTCACTCGGACGAACCTACTCATCAACCCTCGATCCTTATCCTCGTTGGTTCTAAAGAAAATTGATTTTTTTTACCGGTGGTGAAACTTAAACAAATCTCGATAAAATTGAGGGTTGTACCACCTAATCAAATAGTTGAGGGTAAAGGTCTGGCCCTCAACCCCGTTAGAGAAATGGCGGAGCATCGAAACTATCCTTCAGAAATATGGATAGATTTGACTAAGCGTCACTTGGTATTTGTCGCAGAAATCAAGAATAATTGGATCTATCTCCGGGGAAGGGTATTTAGAAGAATTGACCAGACCCAAAGTGAATGGGTAAGTATATACATGAAGGAAACCAACTTTTTAATCTGTAATGCTCTCATCAGGGCGGGGAATCTCAACCTCTGTTGCCTCCCCCCATCGGTACTCTTTCTTTACCTTCCCTATGATGATCACAACACTAATGTACCGGGACACGTGTTCGCATTGATCCAATGTAGATGAGGGTTTGTCGATGGTAAAATCCTTCGTCATGTCGAGCTCAGTAGGAGTACATTGTTCTAGGCAGGGTATCACTTAGGGTTTCAATTTGGATGTTTGGGATGAAGAGGCAGCCTTGTCTTTCCGAGGAACCGTCTTGGAAGTTCTAGCCATGATGGTGGTAAAATTTCTCTAAGAAGGTAAGAAGAAAGGATGTGAAAGGGGATGGGTCTAGCAAATTTGAAGATGTTGAGAAAGTAAGAATTATCAAATGATTAGTGCATTTATAGGATCCATGTGGATAGAGGAAGCGACAAACCAATAGCGGTTTGTGGGCTTCTCGATAGTCGCTTTTGACGACGACCCTTGCGTGATTTTTTAGCATGGCATTTAATGCTTTGATAGGTTGACGTCATGGCAATGATGCCCTTGGAATAAAAGCTCAAAATCATTTCCTATCGCTTTTTTCTAGGAAACGCAGGGAATATTGTCATGCCCCCTTTTCCCTCCCTTTTTATAGGGAAGTTTGGGTTTCGACATTCATGGGTGGGGTAATAACTCATTTCCTTTTGCGAGTTTGGGTTTTCAAGAATAGCCACCTAATCGATTATGGTGCGTTAGGGTACCCAAAGCGATTAACTCTTGGATTGGTTTACATTACTAGAGATTTAGGGTAAGGGCTCGAAATATCCTAGAGGGGAAGGTGTTAGTCACCCCTCTCGATCCACAATAGTGGGTCCCGGCCAGAATTATACCTATGAACTAGTCCTTTAACAAATAAATAGTTTAAACACATAATTTCAAATAAGAGAAGTTTTTGGACATTACATTACTCAAATAATGAGACAAAGGAAAGGCTTGAACAAATTGTGTACATATAAAAAATTAAAGTTTAAGCAAAGGGAATTTGTGAAGGAGGGGCCCTAGGTTGGTTAGCCTACAACATCACCCCATGCAATGCCTGGTAAATACTCCTCAATGAGGGTATACATGTGACATTAACGCATACACATCATATCCCTTTCTACCCAATTCCCTCCCCTTGGTCACAGTCTAAAGCGTTCTAGTAACCTTGACAATGTCCTATGCGTGTACCACCCGTCCCTTCCTCGTGGCCCTAGATGTATTTTAGGACCTCAATTCTTTAGACAGTTCTAGACTTTCCTAAGGTTTTAAAGGATAAAAATCTAGACGTCAATGAAGAACAATTAGGACTGCATTTAAAAAACAAGTTATAGTCTCATAGTTACCTCCTCAAACTTAGCAAGTAAGTGCACGTCTTCAAGCAACATTCAAATACTTAAGAGAAATCGTAGAACATGATATATAGGTGAGTAGGGGTTATACAATGTTGAATTAGGACAATGTGTGAGAGATCCTATTTAACTTGCCTACTGAATTGAACCTGTTAAATATGGACAACTTTAAGTAGCAAAACACAATTTAAGAGTTGTAGAATTTAAAATTGCCCTATAGGCTTGCCTAAACGCAGAAGAATAATGTTCTAAGAGCATGATAACTACATTGATGTAGTAAAATAGTGAACAATTTTAAACGGATGTTTGATATCCTATCGACATCTTTTCTAACGATAGTAAATTAAGGCAGTGTTTGAAAAACTCCTATAAAGGAGCGGACAGTTGATTAAACCAATTCAGAAGGAATAATCATGGATTAGCATGACTTTTTTAACTAAATTTATTTTAGGTTCTATAGGAAGGATTTCTGATTTTAATTCGTATATGCATGATATCTAATTGTTAAGAGCTAAATTGAAACTTATAGGCATGATTTAATAAGACGAATGTAAATACATGCAATAGCAGAAATTGAATGCGATCACTTTACACTCTATAGGCATAGTATGTAATTATGAAGTTGATTTTGAACCTATAAACATGGTTTCTATTATTGAATCCATTTAAATCCTATAGACATGATCTATAATATTGTGAAAGTAAAGCAAACATATCAAGTTCACTAACATAATCATATAGGCATGGTCTCTACCCAAATTACCCAACAGATATAGCTACCCACCGTTTTTCACTAATCACCCCAAAGTTATTTACAAATAATTATTACAGACCAGCTGAATAAATTAAATAAAATATAAAGAAAAGAAGAAGTTAACTATAGGGAGCCTGAAGCGGGCCCAAATGACTTCCTCAAGCCTCCAATAGCCTGAAATTCCAAAGTTCCATAGACAGTATCATTGTCTAGGTGTGTCAGAGTTCCCTAAGGAACTCAAGCATCTTTGGCAGTGCTCGCACCTAGACTTTTCTCAAACAAGAACTGATTCAAGTGCAGTGTGGAAAGGCCAGCTCTCACATGCCAGAGTTCAAAGAAATCTCATGGATCTCAAGGCAGTATACATGCTAGAGGGGCAGAACCTAAATATTCTAGGAGTAGTGGAGAGTGCTTGAAATAGTTTTGAAATGGTTTTGATATGAATAACATTGTTAAAAAGCGGCTCAACTTAGTAAAGAAGTTTTACTAAAAATAGGAGTTGAGTAGTAATAAAACAGCTTCGAAAACAACAAATAACTTAAACAACACCATTCAGACATAGATTTCACTTAGAGGGTATGTGACTTGGGGACATATAGAACATGTTAATGCAACAACAAGAGTACATAAATTTCCATTTCAGAATACTTTATAGGATATAACAGTCAATCACACAGCCATAGAACAATCAGCGAGAACATAGCTATACTAGGCAAAATTGAACATAGGGTCAAAAGTATTTAGGGAGTAGTAAGTAACCTAATGAAGTATATTACTGACAGGAATTGGGTAAACAAACATATAGAAGATCATATATGGGGTAGAGCCAAATTCAGACATGCTAAAGAAAGTAACAGACAAGTCATCAGACAGGTTAATCATGAATGGAATAGGTAGTACTCATATATGCTAAGTGAAACTGGGATTTAAGCATGCTAGTTACATATCAAAAAGCCAAGTGATAGACATGAATCAGTAAACTAAGGCAGTAGGAGAACACATAAAGTATTGAACTTGTAATTAAATTAAAACATACAAGTTAAGGAAATCAGACACACAAAGGATAGAGTAGTGTAGTGCAATAACTAGCCTTGGCTTACAGCCGGCTAGTTCAGTAGCAACTGACAGAAAGAGCAGAAAGCTATAAGTATAAAATAGAGTTTTGAACTAGTGTTTTTTCTTGTTCTTGCGGCCATGAACTTAAAAGGAAGGAAGGTGTATATAGGAATCAAAACTTAATGAAACAACATAATAAATCAATTAAGTATTAAATTAGGGAAGTCACTCATAAATCAGCATGACCTTCCCATAATCAAGGGACATTTCAATCAACGGTAAACATTCCAGGTACTTAAGGAAAAGAATAAAGTAAAGCTTACGGTATAGAACATGTAATTAAGGGTAAATGCACAATAGTTTAATTAAGGAAACAAATCAGTAATAATCCTCGAGATATAAACAAGGCAAGGAAAACCAATTAGGGCAGGTAAATTAAATCAAATTGAGTAAAGAGGTAAGAATCAAAACGTTAAATGGAAAGGGTTCAAATTAAACCAGAAAATAAGGGATTCAGAATAATCAAGGGTTCAGACAGTGATGAAAGAAGCAATATGCTTATCGTATAAAATGAGGCAAGGCATGAATAGTCAGGATTTCACACAACCTTAACAAAACCCATGGTTAAACTACACTGATTCAAAGAGAAGCATACAAGTTTTACATGAATGGCTAGTATAAACACAAGTTCATAATATCAGTGAAAGTTTGAACTAAGAAAATTTAGTAGAACCATGCTAGGACAAGTAAATCATGAGAAGTCACAAGAATCCAAGGCAAGAACACAGTCAGAAATACCCATATCAGAAACCAAACAAATAACCCCAAAATAATAGAGTTTTCAGTACAAACGGGCTAGGGTTGTAGCATGTTCTTAAAATTAGCCAAAAACGTGTGAGAATCAGAAGTTTAACCACAAAGAAGGCACAATACATAGACATACACTTAAACTATCAAAGAAAGTTCACTTGAACACCTCAACTATGACATTTTCCACCGAAACACTTTTACTATACTTTTATTGCAACAGTTTAATACGTCCAACCTGAGCCTTGAGCTTATAAATTTTTTTGACGCGTTTGTTCACGCGCTTCCAACATGAATAATCTAATAAATTAAAAATTGATACATTTCTTTACAATGACACATAGATTATTTTACTGGCTAAAACAAAATTTATTTACCCTATTTATAACCCTCTCTACACATTCCTAGTTTCTTGATTGAATCCGCCATTGACCTTTGGATGAATTTTCAGATATGGGGAAGAGAGAATTTTATGTCAATGTTTTTTAGGGTTCAAAATCCCTTCTGATTTTCTCCTTTAGATTCACAAAAATTCGCTGGTAAAAATAAAGCCTCGCCCTTTTTTGATATGTAAATCTAATTTTTCTTCAGATTCAAGTCACAATGTTTAATTTCGTTAATGTTGAGAAAAACAAAACTTCTTTGGAAAAAAAAAAGTTTCGCCGAAAATGTTAAAGGGGTTGCTGGACGTATTTGTTGGGGCTCCTCGTTTAAAGACTTGAAGGGATTTCTAGACATTGTTGTTTTGGGTGTTTACAGTGAAGCTTGGTAAAGCTCACATGGTGTTAATTGATAGGATATGGTGGAATGAGAAGATGGAGAGGTCAGAGAAAGAAAGTTATTTTGTTTTTTTTTTTGTTTTTCTCTATTGATGTTTATTTTTTCTTTGGGACCCATAACAATAGCCTTCCACGCTCTCGAAAGAGGTGGGCAACACACACTATGCCAAATCATCGAATTGTGTTTCGGACATGTTAAACTGATGTAGTAAAAATATAGTAAAAGTGTTTCGGTGGAAAATGGCTTAGTTGAGGTGTTCAAGTGAAGTTTTTTTGATAGTTTAAGTGTCTATCTATGTATTCTGCCCACAAAGAATCATCAAACAAAGTTTTAAAAGAAATTTTGAAAACCCTAATTTTAAAAAAAGATTAAAAACACTTGAAATCATATGATTCTTGTAAAGAATCTCAAGGATATTGTAAAACACATAAGAAACAAACTCAAATCGTTTTCGATCTGTACAGATCTAGGAGGTTTGGAAAAGAAATTAGGGTTTCGAAGAGAACCATACATAGATGACGAAACATACTGAAAAACCCTTAGATTATAGCAAATATCGAATGGTTCCACTCAAAATCACACTGGAATGGGTAGGAACAGGCAATATATGAACCCTAGATGCATGTCGACATAGCCCTGGTCCCTTGTTAGCCTTAGAGATGGCAAGAATGACATGGGAGCAGCCATTAGAGGCCTGAGGGATGGTGAAAGGTCATCGTAGATGGCCATAGATGGGGGGTCGACGTTTGGAGATTAGGGTTTAGGTTGAGAGTGTTTAAGAGGAGAGAGGATTTTAGGGCAACAGGGGAGGTGGTGAAATTAATTAGGTTTGGGGGGTATATGTTAGTATAATTAAGGGAAGGAGAGATGCCAGCCATTGATCATTGTGATTAATGGCCAGGATTAAAGGGTGAGGGGACTAGATCGGGTATTGGGGGTGTCGGCCTTATGTTTCTAATCAGAAATTGGGTTGGGTATTGTGAACACGTGATTTTTACCCTAAGAAAATTATTCCAAAAGTTGCAAATTAA